>JAMKCH010019378.1:0-79008 GCA_023653785.1 Ophioderma brevispina | reverse complement strand
ACTGTAGTGGATACATGTGCATAGTCTAATATTCCCCTGCGAAGCGGTTTCTTGTTGGGAAGGTAATTGGCTACAAAAAAGGCACATCAAAACAAATTCACATTATGCCAATAAGATGAGCCTTAAAGATTCATGCTTATTTTCTTACTCTTATTTCAATAATTTTCATTAATTTTCATGTAAATGGCCACATGCATTTCTTACTATAAGGGTAGGTGTAGGCTTTTGCGTACCTGTGCAATCATGCTTAAAACTCTTAAATCCAGTTTGATATATGTATACAATTCTTATTAATTCAACCACCATCAGCCACTACAACTATGTCACTTTTTAAATTGGTTCTTTTTATTTCTTCTCGTTAGGAAAGATCAAGGTCGCTGCCCATCCTTGCTATGATCACAAATTATGCACATAAAGCCACTATAAGCATTTTTCTCAAATAAACGTAAGCACGCCCACTTGTTTCCACTTGTATTGGAATTGTAGTAAGGACGCCTTAAGTGGCCAAGCTAACGTATTTGTCAGAAATATTTTTTGTTTTGGCGGGATCCGACTTTTAAAGGGATGAAACAGTCGTAAAATGGCACTCAAGACCGCTTTTCATAGAAGGTATACTCCACAGCTTATGGTTAATAACAAATCAATTATGGCGAGGGTATGTTATCACATCCGTGCCATTAAAAAGAAAATACAATGCATGCTTTTCATGCTTATCCCTTTAATTCAATTATCTGGATATATCCGTTCTCGACCCATATGACTTTGCGCAAACGTCCACACAAGAAGTTGTTTTGATGGTTTCAGCAACATTGACCTGCTGACTTCAAATCTGGATGAATGCACTTTGGCATCATTTGAGCTTGTGAGATAGGAAGGGGGTAATTTCAAAAAGTGGGTTAAAATTTTTATTGTTTTCCTTGTGGATTTGAAATATGTATAGAAGTGCTTATCTTGTCCTAAGGTTTAAAAAAAAGTGTATAGTTTCCTATACCTGCACCCTTTTGTTTTACACTACACACAAATTTGTTTCAAATTCAAGGTCATCATTTGATTAAATCTTTACAATGATCCGCTTTGTTTCAAATTGCTTCAATTGTTCGTATGGGAATGTTTAAACAGAAAATAAACAGTTACCCTTCATGTCACTCACCATGCTAAAGGGTATCTAACTGAGACTAAAATGATTAACGCCCATAGACCCTGTGACTTCTCCATTATTTCCCCCTTATTAATACCACAAATGTCCAACAAAGTGTGTAACCTATATTTGACATTGATATCAAACAGAATGAAGAATTTGAGCCCATCTTGAAAAGAATCTGTGCATTCTAAATTGTTTACCCCAGGATGACCTTGAACCATTTTAGACTTGATGTGTTAAAAGTAAATGTCCTAGATATAGCAAACTATACCTTTTTTTAAATCCATAGGACCAGTGGAACATGACTATACACCTTTTAACCCATTATGAAGCATTTACAAATTTTACCCCTGTTAATTTACCCCCTACCCTATCTCAAAATTCTCAAGGATGCCAAAGTGGCATCATCCAGATTTAGATTCAGTAGGTCAATCTTGCCTAGAAACCATCAAAATATTTTGTGTGGACTCTTGCGCAAGGTCACATGCAAGGTTCTTTGGGCCGAGCACCAGACTAATACATTTTAAAATCGTTCGATCATATAGAATTTAGTCCGATTATAACCTTGGACTCTAACGCAATCCTCGCAATACTCATCATTCATGGCTGCGTATGGGAAACTCTACAAAATGATAGAAAAATCGCTCGCACAATTTTCTGGAATTGGGTGTAATGTTTTAATGTGTTTGGAGGCCAAAAGGCTTACTTTGATCTACGCTTTCTCATCAAATTTCACATCCTCTAAACAGGCCACCAAAATGAAAATAGGTCAGATTCGCTAGAATCATGCCTGTGAAACACTCACCGACAGTAGGTGAACCAGTTCCAGTCTTGATAATCGTCACGTAATGAACCGATGAGGCATGGGTCTCTTGGAAAGAGTAAAATGTATTCTCCCAATTGACCGTGTCTAAAAAAATGAAAAGCGTTTAACACAATTTGTTTTAAAGATCCAAAAGGTACATATTCACTGACGAAAATGGCAGAATAGACATTGCGAAGTCTTGGAGAGGATCGTCGAGTGTCAGAAATAAGTGGATTGGTTTATTGTACTTAAGAAAACGACAGGAGGGTATATGTAGTTCTTGAAGAAAAATATGGATCGATGAAAAAAAGATGCTCTGTTCAATTTCATATGCACGCATCGTAGAGTACTCTAAATTAGATAAACGCCTTGCTTCACTTTTTATCAAAGTCTGAGCAACTTATTTTCTTGTACCCTGTACAACCAGATATTTGACTTCTTGGCCATTTTCAGCATTTTCAATCTGAAACCATAGGTTGTACATGAACACGCGCAATACATATTTGCGAATCCTTATAACCCGACATCAAAAATATAGCCTTCAACATGATTAGAGCAAATTCGAGCTCCCCCTTAATGTTACCGCCCATTGCTTCCTCAGACTGAAACATGAGAAAAATGCCTTTTATTATCTTTTTAAAGTGTCATAAATTTATGCCGAATTTCGAGAATTGCCCCACAATCGGCTAAACACCGGTGTAAAGAAATTGAGTGTCCCCCATGAGAGAGTGTCCTAGCTACCATCACAGCTGTTTGAAAGTCTCATTTATTATAACAAAACGAGAATAAAACGAAAAATACCAACGGCGACACACTTTTGACAACTAATTTGGAGTATTTATGCCACTAACTACATCCTGTGTAAATGTGTTGAAATTTCATTGGGGGCAAATATGATTTTTCATGAAAATTTAGTTTTACACGTCTTTTTATGGGAAATAGGCATATAGAGGGCGCTATAACATACAAATTATGACCCTTGTAGGCCTATATGGCAAGATTCCCGCAATAGATTTTTCTGATTTTTGCGGAGGTAATAGCTCTTGCCTGTTCCTACTTATATCAGTTGTCAAAATTGTGTCGCCATTGTTTAAAATTGCTCTAAAAATAAAAGACAATTTGCATGGGGTCAAACAGCTGTGCCATAGCAACATATACGGAATAAACCGTGACCTTGTATACGAGGCCATTTGGGTAGTGCTGAAACAAACGATGCATACAGCACTCAATGGCGAACACAATAGACAGATTGGGTGGTAGGACACTGTCACGCGGACACGGTAGTTTATGACACCGGCTCGCATCTCCCAACTTGTATAAACAAAATTGGAACTACTTCTAATTATAAATCGCATTTGAGAATTACTCACAATCGTTATCAGCAATGTACACAGACGCTGTACTTGGTGAGCCTAATGCCACGTCCTGTTGTCCTGATGCGATGGTCACTGAAAATACTTCTGTTAGTTCTACAGTGTTGTCGTTATTAATAGCAATATTCGCACATACCTCCGACGAACCACTAAAGGTGATTTGGGTTAAAGGTGTTAAATCATTTCCATTCGCTGCTGTTCTTCCGGCCGAATCGATTTCTGTTTTAAAAGAGGCAAAAACAGGTTCGTTTCCATTTCTTTAATTTTGGCAAAGATATAGTAGTAGACCGACAGCCCAGAATGTTTTGATCAAACGAAGGAGATACCAATATATGAATACGGGTAAATTCGGAAAACAAATACAACTTTTGCGAATATGAATGTCTGCTCTAAATCTAATGAACTATAGCTAAAATTATTTCCAAGGTAACCAGGAGTAAAAAGTCAATTGGGCGACATGCGTGTGGTTCCTCCTTTGCAAGATATATGGGAAAATAGGCTAAAGGTCATTTGTTTATTCAAGAAAGGTCAACGTTTGCAATATCCAGATTTCTTTGAAAACAAATATTATTTAATGATACCGAGTCAAAATATGCTTTGATTCTGCATACGGTTGGTTCCCTTTAAAAGGGAGGGGTATGATGTCCCCATCCCCATAGAATCCTACAGGGAATTTTGTACCCCTCCCAATTATAACAAGATTATGAGAGCGCAAAAAGCATTTCATATTTGGAATCCGCATCATTAAACATTTTTAGTATTTTTACAAAGAAATCTAGGTATTGTAAAGGGTGACCTTTCTTGAATAAACAATGCCTTCTAGCCTATTTTCCTAAATATCTTGGAAAGGAAGCACCACACGCATGTGACCCAATTGACTTTTTTACTCCTGGTTACCAAATGAACAATTTGAGCTATATTACATTAGATTCAGAGCAGTCCGAACATCTGACCCCCGTAGTAACTTTACCCCTCTCCTGGGGCCATACGCAGCAGAGGGTCTCCGGTGTTCAGATATTGGTATCTCGTTCGTTTGATCAAAACCTGGGCTGCTGCTCTATAGTATTGGTACTAGTAGAACTGACTTATTACAACGTGTGTCGATAACACAGAATTAGAAACAGAAATTAAAATTAAAAACACCCTTATGCATCATGGTATTAATCTCGCTTATTGTTCTGCGCATTGTCTATCGTGAATGAAGAGGGAATACGTAATACCCCCAAACCAACCCCCAAATCTCTCCAGCACCAAGTGCAGGCGAGATAAGAGAACCAATTTGCCCGACGGGGAAAGCAACTGCCTCAACCCTGGTTGGGAATCTGATGCAACAATGGCAATTGAAGCGGAGCAGAATGACTTCCAAACCCAACCAGGTGGGAAGCGAGAAGGGGTCTAAGAGAAGGCACCTAGCGCTGACCCGCTCGCCCAAATTGGCCCAAAGAATGAGGTTGAAGGGGTATTGACTAAAATGAGTAACCCACATAGACCCGTGGACCTTCTCCCGTATTTTGCACCTAATTTATACCACAAATGTCCAACAATAGTGTGTAAACCTATATTTGGACATTAATATCAAACAGAATGAAGAATTTTAGCCCATCTTGAATAGAATCTGTGCATTCTAAATGGTTTACCCCAGGATGACCTTGAACCATTTTAGACTGGATGTGTTAAAAGTAAATGTTCTAAGGGATTAGCAAACTTATACCTTTTTTGAAATCCATAGGACCAGTGGAACAAGACTTATACACCTTTTAACCCGTTATGAAGCATTTACAAATTTTACCCCTGTTAATACCCCCTACCCTATCTCAAAATTCTACAAGGATGCCAAAGTGGCATCATCCAGAATTAGATTAAGTAGGAAATCTTGCAAAGGAAAGGAAAAACCATCTGAAAACTATTTGTGTGCGACCTGCGCGTGCTAGGTCACATGCAAGGTTCTTGGGCCGGCACCCCAGGACTAAACATTTTAAATCGTTCGATCATACAGAATTTAGTCCGATTTATAACCTTGGACTCTAACGCAATCCTCGCAATACTCATCATTCATGGCTGGTTATGGAAATCTACAAAATGATAGAAAAATCGCTCGCACAATTTGCTGGAATTGGGTGTAATGTTTTAATGTGGTTTGGAGGCCCAAAGGCTTAATTTGATCTACGCTTTCTCTCAATTTCACATCCTCTAAACAGGCCACCAAAATGTAAAATTAGGAGATTCGCTAGAACAAATGCCGTGAAACACTCACGACAGTAGGTGAACCAGTCCCAGTCTTGATAATCGTCCACGTAATGAAACGTGAGGCATGGGTCTCTTGGAAAGGTAAAAATGTTTCCGCAATTGCCGTGTCATAAAAAAAAAGAAAAAGCGTGTAAACAAGGGTGGGGTGGAAAGAGCCAAAAAGGTAACATATTCACTGACGAAAATGGCAGAATAGACATTGCGAAGTCTGGAGAGGATGTAGAGTGTATAAGAATAAGTGGTTTGGTTTATTCTTAGTAAGAAAAAAGAAAGGAGGGGTAAATGAGTTATTGAAGATAAAAATAGGGATCGATGAAAAAAAAGATGCTCTGCTCAATTTCATATGCACGCATCGTAGGAAGTACTCTAAATTAGATAAAACGCTTGCTTCACTTTTATAAAAGTCTGAGCAACTTATTTTCCTTGCTACCCTGTACAACCAGATATTTGACTTCTTGGCCTTTTTCAGCATTTTCAATCTGAACCAATAGGTTGTACAGGAAACAAGCGCAATTGACATATTGCGGGAATCCTTATAACCCGACATCAAAAATATAGCATTCAACAGATTAGAGCAAATTCGAGCTCCCCCTTAATGTTACCGCCCATTGTTCCTCAGAGGAAACATGAGAAAATTGCGGTTATTATCTTTTTAAAGTGTCATAAATTTATGCCGAATTCGAGAATTGCCCCACAATCGGCTAAACACCGGTGTAAAGAAATTGAGTGTCCCCCATGAGAGAGTGGTCCTAGCTACCATCCACAGCTGTTTGAAAGTCTCATTTATTATAACAAAAACGAGAAGAAAATAGACACATAACAGATACCGGCGGACACAACACTTTTGCGTTACAAAAGCTAAATTTGGTAGTATTTAGCCACTAAAATAATTCCTGTGTAAATTGTGTTGAAATTTCAGTGGGGGCAAATATGATTTTTCATGAAAATTTAGCTTTTACACGTCCTTTTTATGGGAAATAGGCATATAGAGGGCGTTATAAATATAAATTATGACTTTGGAGGCCTATTTGGCAAGATTCCAGCAATAGATTGTTCTGATTTGTGCGGAGGTAATAGCTCGTGCCTGTTTCCACTTATATCAGTTGTCAAAATGTGTACCATTGTGTAAAAGTGCTCTAAAAAATAAAAGGACAATTTGCCATGGGGTCAAACAGCTGTTTTTTTTTTTTTTTTTTTTTTTTTTTTTTTTTTTTTTTTTTTTTTTTTTTTTTTTTTTTTTTTTTTTTTTTTTTTTTTTTTTTGTTTTTCTGCCATAGCAAAATATACAGGGAATTAAAAACCGTGACTGTATACGGGCCATTTGGGTAGTGCTGAAAAAACGATGCATACAGCAACTCAATGGAGAAAACACAATAGGACGATTTGGGTGGGAAGGACACTGTCACGCGGAACGGTAGTTTATGACCCTGGCTCGCATCTCCCAACTTGTATAAACAATATTGGAACTACTTCTAATTATAAATCGCATTTGAGAATTACTCACAATCGTTATCAGCCAAGTAACGGACGCTGTACTTGGTGAGCCTAATGCCACGTCCTGTTGTCCTGATGCGATGGGTCACTGAAAATACTTCTGTTAGTTCTACAGTGTTGTCGTTATTAATAGCAATATTCGCTACATACCTCCGAGAACCACATCTAAAGGTTGATTGGGGTAAGGTGTTAAATTCATTTCCATCGCTTGCTGTTATTCCGGCCGAATCGATTTCTGTTTTAAAAGAGGCAAAAAACAGGTTCGTTTTCCATTCTTTAATTTTGGCAAAGATATAGGAGTGACCGACAGCCCAGAATGTTTTGATCAAACGAAGGAGATACCAATATATGAATACGGGTAAATTCGGGAAAACAAAACCAAAACTTTTGCGGAATATGAATGTCTGCTCTAAATCTAAATGAAAACTATAGCTAAATTATTTCCAAGGTAACACAGGGAGTAAAAAGGTCAATTGGGTGACATGCGTGTGGTTCCTACTTTGACAAGAATATTGGGAAAATAGGCTAAAAGGTCATTTGTTTATCAAGGAAGGTCAAACGTTGCAATATACCAGATTTCTTTTCGAAAACAATTATTTAATGATACCGAGTCAAAATATGCTTGTGATTTGCAGTATCGGTTTTTTGGTCCTTTAAAAGGGAGGGGATGATGTCCCCATTACCCATAGGATCCTAAAGGGAATTTGTTACCCCTCCCCAATTATAACAAGACTTATGAGAGCGCAAAAAGGCATTGTCATATTTGGAAGATCCGCCCCATAATTTAAACATTTTGGAATAGTTTTTACAAAAGAAATCTACGTATTGCAAAGGGTGACCTTCTTGAATAAACAATGCTTATAGCTATTTTCCTAAATAATAGTGGAAGGATAAGAAAAACACGCAGGTGATACCACATATTGACTTTTTTAATACCTGGTTACAAAGATGAAACAATTTGAGATATATTACATTAGAGTTAGAGCAGTCCCGAACAATGCTGACCCCGTAGTACATACGTTACCCATCTCATGGGGCCATAGCAGCAGAGGGGTCTCCGGTGATTCAGATATTGGATCTCGTTCGTTGATAAAACCTGGTGCTGCTGCTCTATAGTTTGGTACTAGTAGAACTGACTTATTTAACACCGTGTGTCGATAACATCAGGAATTAGAAACAGAAATAAAATTAAAAAACCACCCTTATGCATCATGGTATTTAATCTCGCTTAGTGGTAGGCGCATTGTCTATCGTGAATGAAGAGCGAATACGTAATACCCACAAACCAACCCCCAAATCTCTCCGGCACCAAGGCCAGGCGAGATAAGAGAACCAATTTGCCCGACGGGGAAAGAAACTGCCTCAACCCTGGTTGGGGAATCTGTTTTTTTTGTATGCAACATGGCCAATTGAAGCGGAGCAGATTGACTTCCAACCCAACCAGGTGTGGAAGCGAGGAAAGGGGTTCTAGAGAGGCACCTGCGCTGACCCGCTCGCCCAAATGGCCCAAAGAATGAGGTTGAAGGGGGATTGATAAAATGATTAATGCAATGGAATCCCTGGATGGCAGGCCACAGAAGTTATTGTAAGATAACATAAACGTGACTTCAATGCCAACAGTACCCTCAAATCGGTAGGCATGTAGACAAAAAACAGTGAGCAAGAAGCCCTAACGAGTATTGTGGATACAGTAAAAAAATGCAGATCTAAAAAACACATAGCTCTGTAAATGTTGAAAATTTATAGCAGGTGGAAAAGATCCGTGGTAAGATGTACAATACCCAAATCCCCAAAACCATGCCCTGTGTATCTGTCTTGAAATATGAAACAAGTATATCAATTCAATTAGTGCATGCCAGGGTTGGGAGAAGCTTCATGGTGAAACCATCAGAGAATCAAGTATTGCACCACGATCACAGAAAAGCAGGTCGGAAAAAACTCGGAAGTGGCAAAAGAAGAGCCATAGAAAAAAGATTGGAGTGGAAAACTTGGGAATCAGAAGTCAATGGTACCAGTGTGTGTTGAGAAGGAGCACATTAGCTACTGGGCTTTAACACTATATAACGAGATAATCCTAGCATAATTTGGGCTTGGCATTGAGGCCAAGTATGCTTGAATGAAACATATACATGTGATGAAGGCACAGGAATCAGTAGGCAAAGGCTGCCCTGAAGCAGGATAGGAAATATATTGCACATGCATGCCAGTTAAAATAAAAAATTCACCCAGTGGGCCAATACCCAAGTTAGCACAGTGTGGAAAATCGGGTTGTCTTAGATGGAATACTAGGAAAAACAGCTATTAGAGGAGTGCAACAACTGGAAGTAGGTGCCTAGAAGTAATAGGTCTGATAGTGAAACGATTGATGTGGATGCAATGCTGGTACAGATCAGAAAAAAAAGCAAAATTAGTTCCAATCAGCAAAGCATGAAATCCATGAGCATCAAGTAGTACGAAACTTCCAATTATATAAAGAACATAATAGGCTGGTTGTATTAAAAGGTTAACACCTGTTGTTGTCTGCTATCATGGTTGACAATTGAGGACATAAGGGACACCTAACCAAGGACCCCTGCACAACGTGTCACGAAAATATCAATCACATGCAAAATTACACCAAGGAACTCATAATTTCTAACATTCTGGGGCCATAACCTATAAGGACCCAATGACCTGACCCCACTCTGGAAGGGTAAACTGGGGGGACTATCTGAAGGGACCATAAATCATGCAAGTGGCATGAAAAAGTGTGCATATGTGGACACATAGCTGGAAAGTTACCTGAGTTTTAAGGAAGTATGGCGCACTAAGACTGACACAAATCTTATGAATGATTGAAAGATGATAAAAAACTAGGAGTCTTGGATGTGCATATGATATAAATACTTAAAGTGTATGGCGATAAGATCCGTTATAGGTGGGAGAAGCAATTGGCTGGCTATCTTGATGGTATATCCGCTGGTAATGGGAACGCATCAGCGGGCTAGTAATTCAAAATTGAAATCCTCTGTTAATCAAAAACAGTCACCAGATACTTTGCCAATAACCACCTGGTGGCTCACGGAAGAGAATGTGATTAGACTGGGTCCTCGAATAGGTTAATGGTCAAGATCGTAGTAGTAAAACGGGCAGAGATGTTGTGGGACGGGACTGATGGGGGCGATAGTGAGATAGATGGAATGGGGAAAAATGAAGCGAGATGAAATCGACAGAGAGAAGATTGGAGTAGTCGAGGTATTATCCCCT
This sequence comes from Ophioderma brevispina, assembly GCA_023653785.1. Lineage (NCBI taxonomy): Eukaryota > Metazoa > Echinodermata > Ophiuroidea > Amphilepidida > Ophiodermatidae > Ophioderma > Ophioderma brevispina. The sequence goes on along the minus strand of JAMKCH010019378.1, from coordinate 68,702 downwards.
GGTAGGCAATTATGGAATTGTAATAGACTGCTATGAGGAAGGGTTACCGAGTTAGAGACAAAACAGGGAGCCATCTGGATGATTGACTATATCAGAAGTCTATGACCACCCTGTTGACTGTATGAAGAATGGCCATTAGAGACCATGCTTCAATGGGGAATAGCTCCATCCATGTTAGTTAGTGTGTAAAACCAAAGTTTTAAAATCCGGTTTTGTCCCCGTAAACGAGGGTGGCCGGATTCCACCTCACTCTCAGCAACTTTTGCGTGTCGAGGGATGTATGGAGCCCAAAAGTAATTGACCAGGATGCCCTTTCCGACGGTCAATACACAGTTAGCGGCGGTAGGCCCTAGGACTTTGGAACTTTGCCCAAACTTGCAAGGCAGCATGTGATGGAGGCCGCCATTAGGCTCTCCAGAGGCTGACGCCCTTGGAGGTAGATCTTCTTTTCATTCTACCAGGGGAACCAGTACCCTCCTCATCAGATCTTAAAATTCGATGGGGGAGTCGGTTTAGCCCGCGACGATCGGCCTTGGAACAGGTAGTACTGGGTACCAGGATACCAGTAGCAGGTCTCAAAGAAATACTGACTGACATGTTACACATAAGATATCTGTTGGCCTTCATTCTGGTTGTATGAGTAGAGAATATCAACTCGGACAAAAAATGGACCAGGGACCAGGTGGAGCTGTACCAGACGCAAGGCAGGCGTGTTACTATAGCAACACTCGTTATTGATGATAATCAAGAGAGGGTGCAAGTGGAGCCTAACCGTAGGTTCAAAATATACTGAGGACAAAGATCCAACTCGGATAAAAAGACTGTGTAGATGGCGCCGTACCAAAGCAATACATACATGAAGAGAATAACCAATTCCGGGGAAATGATGGCGAAGGCCTAAGAAATGGTGTAAAGTGAGCCTACTATAGGCCGGCCAATAAACGTGAACATAAGTCAGCTATGGTGACCACAGGCTGGGAAATGTGCAGCCTAATCCAAATAGGCAACTGAGGGCGCCAACAAGGGTGCCAAAAGTGGAGGAGCCAGGACAGAGTAGGACATCCAGATTAGAATTTCAGTGGATGTCCATGTCCAGAGGAGGGCACTAGGATATCCATGCTTGTCCCAATAAAAACCAGTTAGGAAACCCAACTTTTCCCTTTTCATAGCAACCGTTCTTTTCTCTCACTGTTTTAATCATCTGTACCCTCCTGTCAATAGTCATGATAGTAATAATGAATTACCGACATGGGGCATACAATTCCTAAATAATCAACCTGAAGAACAAAAAGCAGTGTCGAACACTATGGTAGTTCATGTTGCAGAAGCAGCATTTTTTTCTTAACACAAAAATCTGAATGCTATTCGAATAGTTCTTTTCACTAAACTTTCGTTAAATTTAAATGTAAACGGAAAATTTAGAGCATAGTGGTTTATTTTTCATTGGCTCATACATTTTGCATGCTATGATTACCGCCGATATCTAAATGTCCCCTTAAAACCAACATACCATCATTGTCCTGGATGTTAACGGTCAGCCGATAAGGCTCGCCAAGGTTTTTATGTCCAGTCGTGTAATTGGGATCTTCCAGGGTAAGAGTGAAGGATTCATCACCTTCAACAATGGAGTCGTCAACCAGGGTTAAGGTAACCGATTCATCATCATCATTGACGGGGAATGTCACACTGGTGGATGACGCACTAAAGTCGGAAGAAGAACTGGCACCTCGTTCACCAACATTGATATCTGTACAGCAATTAAAAAAAGATTTTTGTTAATAACTTTTCGATGTCATGGTAGCGAAAAATGTATATTAAATATTTACTTTAGTAAAATTAAAGTAATCCATCCCATAAAGTCCCATACAAGCATATTAACACAGACGCACATACACAGTTGACGAACACTTTGCTAGATATAGGCTTAGGCCACCATTTCATAGAAATAGGGCCTAAACCCAGAATTGCTCTTGAGCGCCCGCCAGGCTTTCATGAAAAAACTCCCAACCACCTACACCTCTAAAAAATTTAACATAATTATAAATATTGATATATAATTTCTCATCACAACCTATAACGCTAGCTGCAAACTATTTGGCTAGCTCTCTAGTGATGCTACAACTTAATCTAACTTTTGTTTTCTACAGTTTCAGAAATTCTACAAATCTTGCACTTTTGTAAATCACGAAATTTTTGCTCACATTAAAATGTTGTTGAATTCGAATGAAATGTTGACAATGGATTTACTGCATGTGAAAAATTCTGTAATCGGATAGCCCTTTTACCGAATAATCATTACAACCTATGTTAAACAACCTTCAGATGTTTTACGCGAGACGAAAAAAACTAAATTCAAGGGAAGTATTAATTCTTTGCAAGATTTATGAAATAATCTCCACTTTTCAGGTATATGCACGTTTATGGCAAGCCATAAAGGCCATAACGTATTGCTGCAACGCGTTGCGAGAAAGTAGCAACGCGTTGCGACATTTCGGCAACGCGTTGCTAAATTTCAGCAACGCGTTGCTGTGTCGGCCAATCAAATCATGAATTTCTGTGACGTATTTCAAAAAATAGCCCCACAACGCGTTGCTAGAAACTTGCACGCGTTGCGAATCTTCACAACGCGTTGCGAGCTTCACAACGCTTTGACACTCACACGCGTTCGAGGTTAACAAGCTAGGGTCCTAAAGTATTGCGTCACATGTTTGTGAAAAGTACAAACGCGTTGCGACATGTTCGGCAACGCGTTTGCGGCGTCAGCCATCAATTCACGAATTTCTATGACGTATTTCAAAAAATATATCCACAACGCGTTTGCGCAATACGTTATGAACCACTTAGCTTTCGCAACGCGTGCAAGCGATCACAAAACACGTTTCGAGTCTTCACACACACGCTTTGTGAAGGCATAAGAAGGGTCCTAACGTATTGCTGCCACGCGTGTGAAGATTTGCAACGCGTTGTGAAGGTCGGCAACGCGTTGTGAGATTTATTATTTTGAAATCCTCACGAAATTCATGATTTTGATTGGCCGACACTGCAACGCTGCTGAAATGTCGCAACGCGTTGTGACTTTCCACAACGCGTTGCGGCAATACGTTATGACCCTTATGGCTTGTTCCTTAGCAACGCGTTGGGTGAATCGTTCAACGGCGTTGTGAAGCTCGGCAGCGTTTGTGAGGTTTTGCAACGCGTTGCGAATCTTCACAACGCGTTGCGAGCTTCACAACGCGTTGACAGCTTCACAACGCGTTGCGAAGGTTAACAAGCCATAAGGGTCATAAAGTATTGCCGCAACATGTTGTGAGAAAGTAGCAACGCGTTGCGACATTTCGGCAACGCGTTGCGGCGTCAGCCAATCAAATTCAAGAATTTCTATGACGTATTTCAAAAAATAGATCCACAACGCGTTGCGGCAATACGTTATGACCCTTATGGCTTTCGCAACGCGTTGCAAGCGATCACAACACGTTGCGAGCTTCACAACGCGTTGTGAAGGCAATAAGGGTCATAACGTATTGCTGCAACGCGTTGTGAAGGTTTGCAACGCGTTGTGAAGGTCGCAACGCGTTGTGAGATTTATATTTTTGAAATATTTTTTTTTTTTTTTTTTTTTTTCTACAGTTTCAGAAATTCTACAAATCTTGCACTTTTGTAAATCACGAAATTTTTGCTCACATTAAAATGTTGTTGAATTCGAATGAAATGTTGACAATGGATTTACTGCATGTGAAAAATTCTTTAATCGGATAGCCCTTTTACCGAATAATCATTACAACCTATGTTAAACAACCTTCAGATGTTTTACGCGAGACGAAAAAAACTAAATTCAAGGGAAGTATTAATTCTTTGCAAGATTTATGAAATAATCTCCACTTTTCAGGTATATGCACGTTTCCCTCGCGTCGTAAGATGTGCTATAATACTTACTGATTGTTTTCACTTGTGCAACCCCTTTTCTTGTAATTCCGAGGGTGGTTACGGCAGTACCTTCCGATATTGTGATGAAACCGTTATCGTCAGTAACATCCCATTCAAACTTGGCTGCAGATCCAAAAAAGATCGATGAGGAAATGGTTGCATGTTTATTTCAAAATTAACTCAAAGTGTTCTTTATGCAATATGGGCGACTTATTCCAAGTGCCGTCTAGCCTTATTTGATCATATGTAGTATTTGGGTGCATAACTGGAGAAAAATTTAAGGGCAAGGTCTACATGGTCTATAGGGGTCACCAAAACTTTACCTGAAAGTTATATACGCAGCTGTCACTCAAAGAGTTAAGGTGCATTTTCTTTCAGTGCGATCAGATCAAGCATAATGACACCAGTTTCAGCCAAATCTAAACGAATAAATTTACCCCAGTATAACCTTATTAGGACTGTAAGCCGCGAAACTAAAGACGAAATGTACCCTTTTAATACAAAGACATTGGTGCACATTTAAATACACTCTTCCAAGATGTTAAATTTACCACTGTACTAACTTTACCCTGTTATTTAACCATTTTAGACATTTCCCAGAGGTTTGATTCAAAAAGTCCTATTCGGCATTGTTCTCACTATAGAAAAATTTTTCAAAACTTTACCCCATAATGGAAAACGAATTCCTTATTTACAACACTGCTGTATAGTAGTCCAATACAAGTACGCTGGGTTCTTGTGACCAAATTATAAAGCTTCTAAAACCAAATTACTTGTACAACGCCAGGTGATAAAAACTTAATACATAAACGCCAACACTCCCTATAGAAAAGTCTTGAAAGGCAGACTCAGATTTCAAAGTATAATTTATTACAAATGGTCACCAAAACGGCTCAATTTAAAATTTCATGTTAATCGATTGTTTTGATGTAGTAAAAAGTGTACAATAACAGCATAGCATTGAATGCTGAATATAACATTTCCGTGTTTCCGCGTAATGTCCGGAATTTGACAAAACAGATTTTCTATGAGGAAATCAATTTGAGCTTGGCTATTTCAAACATTAGTAAGTGGACAAACATCCTGTATTCTAAAAATCCCTATTGTCAGAGATATTTCATAGGTAGGATTTTATTCAAAATTATTTTGTCAAAAGGTCAAATGCAAATCCCCATATGACCTGCAATAAAAATAGGTCTTGTATGCATTTTCAGCAACATCACTTTCATTTGACCTTTAACCATTTTGAATAGAATTCGCACCAGTTTACCCGAATACCAACGATTTCGTTTTGCGTTTAATGTCAAACAACTTTAAACTAACCCCACAATGTATTCTCTAGTAAGAACGTACACCCCCACCCCAACACCCACAAATCCACGCACTATTCCATCACATTTTGGGATTGGAAAGATAGAACGATTATAATTTAAAGTGCGTGCGTGTCCTACTTCCGGCGCGGATCCAGGAGGGAACGGAGGGGGCGCGCGCCCCCCGGTAATTCTATCCAAATTCGTTGAAATCGGCCATTTTTGGAGCTATTTTTGACCAGTTACAGCCTTTCAGCCCCCCGGTAATTTTGACGTTTTTCAAATCCTCCTGGATCCTGCCACCTGTACTTGGAGCTTCAATCTGCTTAACACGTTATTGAAACTAAAAATTATAGCCTGGATATGAGGGTCTCGGAACAATACGTCTCCATATCAGGCCCCCATCATGCTATGAATATCTACCTGATATGCGTGATTACTTACAGTCCACATCCTCAATGGTTACCATTGCTGTACTTGGACTACCAATGTTGCTGCATGTACTGGGCTCCAGATCTGTCAAAGTTACGGTCAGTGTCTCGTCGCCTTCATATACATGGTCTTCCACTGTAAGCAGCGAGTGATATTGAGGACTCAGGCTGGAAGCACTGAAGACCACAGTCGCTGCTGCATTGGCATAGTCTCCTGATGTTGCTGTACCATCGGCAAAAGTAAGCTCTATAGTATAATAGAACATTGTTAAATATTGAATTTTATTTGAATTGTTAATTAGTACGGAAAGGTTGGGAGCCTATTAACTTTAAAATACTATTGACCAGCCATCTCCCCATCCTGGTCAGCTGTATCTGTTTGGTATACTCTCGGCTACCACAACAAACAACGTCAAAAAAGACCCTTTAATATACAAAGAAACGAGCCAAGTGCACAAATGATTTGGATTTTTAATACTAAAATCTTTGTTGATCAGATTGGTTGGTTCAAGAATTCGGAGTGTCGATAATTATACAGGTCACTTTCTAGTGTACATAGATGACTCAGGATTTGCTCAGTCAGTCGCGAGGTTATGCCAAAATGCGAATTTCTTGTACACTAAAAAGGAAAATATCCTTAAACAATTTCATTATTTAAAAAAAATGTGTTGGCAACAGATAAAGTACGTACTTAAGATGTTGGAATTCGTTATGAAAAAGCGTTTGTGAGTTAACACAAAATTAAAAAGTGCTGAAATTGTGTTTTGAAAAAGCGTGACCTGTTGAAAATGAAGTTGCTTGGATTTTACAATAAGTGGACCCTCTGCTCCAGAAAGGCTTACAATTTTTCAAGAAAACTAAGACCACAAAAATGCCTAACTTTACATGGATGGTTTCACAGAATTGAATTCAATCAACGTGGGAATTATAGATTTGCCTCACTGACCTGAACAGGGAATGGACAATAGCAAGGTCGTTTGACCATTGCATTTATGTTAAATGGCCCTGTCCAAGAATTTTGAACTTTCAAAGCTCATGATCTTTTCGCTGAAAATGGAAGGAAAAAGTCTGGAAATGACCAACTGACTTCCCATTTAAACTGTGCATGGCCCTTCCAGGTGGCTAATAATCAATATTCCTTGAAATAAAATGGTTTGTTTTCATTGCAAGTCCCAATCTATCCATTTCAGCTATTTTAAAGAGACATCATTTCTCCTGTCCCTTTAAGTACACCTTAAATACCTCTACCAGGCCCCTGACAGTGACTCCGCAAATTGGTGACTGCCACAGAGCGCCGCCATTGGACGATAGCGGCAAACTTATTTGATATGTTATCTGGTATGCTATCTGCTACGTCATCGTCAGTGCATCGGACATAGCATACTTGGTTGCTGTGTGCCCACTGCATTATGGGGCCGTTGTTATGTCCCTTAGCTGTCGAAGCTCTGGTAATATTCCCAACCGCGGAAGCTCCAAACGGAGTGTGATGAATGAACGTGAAAATCTGATTACGGGAATCGGCAGACAGCCACAGTCAATTCCCATTGATTGTTGTTCCCTGCCTCTACATTGATTCATACAAAGCCTCCTAATGTTTTTTTCTCTCGGGGACTTCTCTATCCTTTTTGTCATTCCTTCTATTCCTCCCCATTCTCATACTGCTCTTCTCTCCCTTCCCACCACAAATCTCTTCTTACCCCCTTCCCCCCCTCTACTCTTTCATCTCCCTTCTTCCTACTCCTCGATCCCTACCTCCTTTTTATTTTCTCTTAACCCAAACTAAAGCCAGTATGGCAATCCGGAGCAAGTCGTTTTGGACACACCTCACTCACTTTCCTACTTCTTTTCTATTTTTATATTTCTCTCCTATTTTGTTTTGTTTAGTTGGTACCGTCTTGATTGTCTTTTCTATCGTGTTTTTCCTTTTCTCATGTTAACCTTTCCGGTTATATCGGTCATTATACCTACTACTCCAAATTTCCCGCCTACTTACTGCCTTTTCTCCCTCCTTTTTTACCACTACCACTCACAGTAGTGTATCATGACCGATATTTGTTTTCTTATACGTTTAAAAATGTAGTTTATTTAATCTTCCTTGTTTGATCATTAATCACTTTATTTAAGCAAGGGCCACCACTCCTTATAAGCCCCACGGAGTTGTCTAGCGGTAGTCCTAGCATATTTACATCTCATTAGTCGTATTTATAAATACTTATAAGTTCCATTTTTCAATATCCGTGTTCTGTTTTTCACATTCCTGTATATGTATATAGGCTGAATAATATTTACCTTAAACTTTCCAGAAAGAACCGCCACCAATATTTTTAGAACCAGAGTTTATTGCCTATTTGGAATGCTTACCAATGGGGACGTTTATGATGAGAGGTAAGTTCAAAACAGTTGTTTGGTTTCCTTTTGTTCTTGTTTGACCAATAACCTTTGCAAACATTCTCGGTAGGTGTTCTACAACCGATCAGGTGCAAATTGAGGGTTAATTTGTGTCCTTAAAAAAATATTCTGTCCCTTTAATTTTGCATTTTCACCAAAAACATGTGCCCGTGTCGCTTTGAGAGCCAACAATTTTAATGTTTATCTTTGTTTAGTGTCAGATGGGATGACTAAGGTTTTCGAGTACTTAGAGAATGTCGACATTTATACTTCAGGGGAAAGTGAAACTTATTGAATTTGGGCGACAATACCACGTAGCTCCATAATACACTTCCTGCACTTCCATCTTGCATGGTGCCCGTGCCTTTTCGACTCACACCGATATGATGAAGAAGCCTCAGGAAACCGTTAAGTCGCTTGGGCGAGTGTAAGTTAACCGCTTGAAAAATAAGCAGACCAAATCAGCATCCAATTTAGTTTGGATAAGACAACTTCCAAAAGCGAAGTTAACAAGGATTAAGTTTTGGAAATACTTCGTTTGCGACAGTCACTTAAAAGCATTCTAGGCTGTATCACTACTAGTTCAATATTGCTCATGCCATCAAGGAAGTTCTAGTGGGTTGCAGTGGCGTAAGCAGCGGGGGGGGGGGGGGGACATGGGCGTAAGCCCCCCAAACAAACCTGCCCCCTTCAGCCCCCCAAATGAACTGACTTTTGTACAGCGTCGATGGAGAAGGACCCAAATTTGCCCCCTCAAAAAAAGCCTTGGCACCCTTTGCCCCCCCATTTGCAAAGGTCTGGTTACTCCACTGGGTTTGTAACTTGAATGTACATACATTGACAATACGGAACTTGTTGTGATCTTGGTATCATACCCAAAACCAGGGTTTGTATTTAATACACTGGTGAATGAATGTACTTAACTATGCCAATGGAATTGAGATTTTACTAGCTCATAGTGGTATACACTTTTCGCAATTTACACGTGATTTTGTATAACAGTTAGAAAACATTCACTACATAAAGACCGCCAAAGCTTGAACTGCCTGCAGATTCAGTGGTTTTTGAAATCTTGAATAAGCGAGTCATGATGGAAAGTATGGACTTGCGGCTAATTGACAACTGAGATCCAACTGTTTGTGTCATTGACAAGTGTACTGTAGTTTAAAATCATTGCTTGATTCCGAAAAATCCAGCAATCAGGCAACTTATGTAATCAACATATCAAATTAGATCTATAAAACCTTACCCATACTGACAAATAGAATTTCAATAGTTTTTATTTTTGTATAGACGTACAGTCATCCATCACGAATGGAGACAGACGAGCATGATTGATCTCCACGAATTCCTTTCCTCCAGGACATTAGTCAGATACACACGACTGTTTCAATTGGTTCACATTCATTATCGTCGTCGTTAATGGGGTATGGTGTACGATTTCTTATTTTCGATTGTAGTATCGTCCATCGGCGTCCCATTCAAAGGTATACGGAGTCGTTGGACATAACACGGTGAGTCGTTCGAATTGCCACCCGGGACAGTTAATCGTGTCAGGTATAAGAAATCTATGGTTCACCAATTGCAAATGGACAAAAGGACTTTTTAACGAAACGAAGCCTTCGTGACAACCCAGATGCAGATTTTTTGTTTCTGTAAAACAACCCTTAATACCTTTGAATATTTGCTGTAAATAGCTGTTTAGACATTGATAATCACAGCGAAATGTCCCCGAGGTCCAATTTCAGACCGTTTTCTGGCAAGTCTGTTCCTTTGAGGAAAGACAAGTCGCATGCCAATGTAGAAATGACGCCAATTAGGCCGTGGCATCAATTGGGCCATGGCTTGTATACAGACTTCTAGTAAGACCTCGGTGCAGTCCAGTTTTTGAAGATGTTCCATACGTTTGTCTCTACTGGCAAGAAGGCCATGGAATCCTATTAACTGTAACTTTTTAGTGGCTCCTCTTATATTGGGGCAGTGTTTTTATGATTGTTAAATTAATTTTTATTATTGACACCACGATACGTGAAAGACACGTCCTGCACTAAGGGGCTAATTTTTAATATTGCATAAACCAGAAGGTGATTAAAAACACATTCATCTACTGAAATGACGAGCAAATTTAATATAGTTCAAATTCAACCGTTCTCTATTAGATTCACTAATAGTAGGACATTCCAATGAAATAAGAAATTCCCTTGCCAATCGTATCCTTACCCAGCAATTGGACAAGTGAAAGCCACTCAGCCCCGTCTTTTCGCGGTGACAGTAACAGCTTCGGCGCTCTCACATCGTTCGAAGTTTGAAATGTTGAAGCCTCAAAATTCTACAATCTACACTCAATCGTCTGATCGTCATATGAACTGACACAGAAAAGTTAAAAACAAGTCTCGCTCAAGTGCCTTAACACAAAGTGTATAAGGGGGTTTTAAAGAGGGGCAGGGGGGGCAGGTTGCCCCTCCCCTGACGACTTTGGCCGGGAAAAAAAATTGGCAAAAATCCATTCTAAATCAGCCGTTTTTTAAGCCCTTGACCGGAAAAATTGGCCTTTTTGACCCCCCAGAGGGAATTTCCCCAAAAACTGGGGACTCTGCCCCCTCAGAGCGGGTAGGCCCATTACGCCACTAATAAGCAAATTTGTTTTGGTCATCTCGCATAAGAACGCGAAATGTGGGAGAGCGTGGCCTAGCGGTTTTGTGCTTGCCTCTGGCGCAATTACCATCAAAATTCCCGGGGTTCGAATCCCGGTGGGGTCGTGGCACTTGCTGGGCTTTGTTCGGGTACTATCAATTCTGGATGGATTTGATCTGTATCCAGCTATTGATTCCATACAGACCCACCGCTCTCCTCCTGGTTCACTGGAATTGGGCAAATGGATCATGAAAGCATCCCGTCCTTCGGAGGGGACGTTAAAATGCCGTCGGTCCGTGTAAGAGAGTCACACTTACATGATACATCGCAGTCAGTGTCGAATAAAGTAGTGGGTGTAAACCCCTGACTGTTGTTCCCAATCCGCCCCACCTCAATAGCGGGCCATTTTAGGAGGTCCGTTATCATGGATACACGCGTCCCCGATCGCACACTAGCTAATAAATCCTGCACCACCACTAAGCCATTACCAATGACTTGTGTACCACGAGCAAACAAAAGCCAACTAATTTGACTAACTTTTGTATTCGTCTATGCTTAGATGAACAACAATCTGAACTCCGTCGCCACGTTTTTCGAGATAATTGATTTCTTCCACTTGGACCCCCAAATACCAACGTCGGTATCTATGACTTCAATATATTAACTATGTTGTATTTTTTCAGACATAACCCTATTTAATTAGTGTAATAAGACAAATCTCTGAAGTATTGCGTGCTTATGGTGAGGGGGAATATCTCTATAATGCGAGAGAACTATGCCAGATCCCTGTACAAACCCTTGGGCCACAGCTGTTTGACCCCATGCAAAAATATTGTGAGAGGAATTTTAAGGCCATGGCGACACAATTTTTTTGACACTGAGTGTTGTAGGGACATGCAAGAGCTATTAACCTCCGCGCAAATCAGAAAAAATCCATTCGGAATCTGGCCATATAGGCCTATAAAGGCCAAATTTGTATGTTATAGCGCCCCTTATATGCCTAGTTCCATAGAAAGACGTAAAACTGGATTTTTTATTATGAATATATCGTCACGATTTTTTTGGGGATATTCCAAACAGGCCAATCGACCAAAAGTCACAATTCGAGATATCGGCGATTGAAGTTTTCGAGAATTATGACCTTGCATATCTAAAATTTGAAACATCTTAGGAAAAATGATTTTATGTGGGACTTGTAACGTTCTTCATTTTGAGCGCGCTTTCCATTCAAGTATCCCTTGTTTGCCTTGTCAAAACTTTAATTACAAAGTGATTGGTCTGTTTGACAAAAACTAAAACACGTCCTCTGTTCTATTTTTTTTGTCAAAGGAGACGGAATGCACATTGAGGTTTGGCCGTACTCCAAAAGAGTCAGCGATCGCCTTCAGGCGGCCGGTATTCAAATGGTTTGAACATTACTTTGCCTGCGGGGCGCTTAGATAGAAATGACTATGCTTTTGTCGGTTTTCTAAGGTGTCATTGTCTCTGACAGGCAAAAGAATGTGAGCAGTGAAGATAGAAAAGAGGAATGATGAGGTTCTACAATTTTTATTTGTATTAGGAATTGATTAATCAAAATTTAATTACATGAAAGGATAAGACATCAAGCCATTAAATATACAGTTAATTTGAATGGAAACTGTAAAGATTTTACGGGGTTGTGTTGGGAAGAATTCCTGCCAGAATTTCGAAAATTATAGGCATTTTTTCTGGTAAATTTAGGACTTAATCGTATAATTGCAAATTCATAATAATGAAGTACGCTAATGTTGATTCTCGAAAAAAAAAATCGAATAAAAAGCTCCAGTTGGTAGTAGTTTTATACGCCTGGTTAATTGGACATAAAATTTACAGTAGTTTGCTGTATTTACAAATGTAGGCATCGGCCCACATGTGTAAAGTACACTAAGGACATCCAAAGCGTATGGGCTAGAGTTTGTTTGAAACCTGGGTTTTGTGAATTATTGGGACATAGTAAACTTTTATAAAACGTTAAGTGGAAGAAGAAGTTGTGGATTTATCTGTTTATTGCAGTTGACAGGTGTATATTTTGATATTTTTTGTAGAGCAAAATGATCAAAGATCACTAGTTTTATTCAAGAAGAAGCTTTAGAAAGAAAAGCTTATCTTTACATCAAGTCATTTCTATTTGTATAAATTTACGAGGCGTTCGGACGGAAAATCACTTTAATTCTAATGATAGACACACCACACGCGTTTATAATGAATACGGTTAGGTCATTACAATTAAACTAAACAACGCTTTAATCAGATGGTATTTTACATTTATTTAGTAATTTTCAGTAGTTCCAACGTTCACTGAAAATAAATACAAAGATTATGTCGCTTACTACTTCAAGTAACGAACACCAGAGAAGAGTATATTAGCACTTAGGTCAAAGGACGCATCTAAAACTCGTAAAAATAAAACGACTTCGGCTGTATATCCGAACAATTTGAAATGAAAATTGACCATCCCCATGGAAGTTATGATGAGAGGTAGTTCAAAACAGTTTTTTGGTTTCCTCTTTTTTCTTGTTTGACCAATACCTTTGAAACGTTCTGGTAGGTGTTCTACAACAACCGATACAGGTGGCAAATTGAGGGTTTTTTGTGTCCCTTAAAAAAATATTTTTGAATATTTTTATGTAAAAGAATGTTGGCATTTTCCCCCAAAAATGTGCCTGTGTCGCTTTGAGAGCCACACTTTAATGTGTAATCTTTGTTTTAGTGTCAATTGGATGACTCGGTTTTCGAGTACTAGAGAATGTCGAAATTTATACTTCAGGGGAAAGTTCCAACTTAATTGTGGAAATTTTGTCGACAATACCACTATAGCTTCCCTATATACAACTCCCTGCCACTTCCCATCTTGCATGGTGCCCGTGCCTGTTCGACTCACACCGGAATATTGATTGAAGAGCCTTCAGGAACCGTGTAAGTCGACTGGGACAGAGTGTAAGTTACCGCTGAAAAATAGCCTACAAAATAAGCATACAATGTTATTTGGATAATACAACTTCCACAAGCGGAGTTAAACAATGGATTAAGTTTTTGGAATACTTCGTTGGCGACGTCACTTTAAAATAAGCTGTTCTGAGGCTGATCACTACGTAGTTACATATTGCGTCATCCCAATGCGAGTTAACACACAGTTGGGTTGCATTGGCGTAAAGCAGGCGGGGTGGGGGGGGGCAGGGGGCGTAGCCCCAAACCAGAACCCTGCCCCTTCAATCCCCCGTCATCCCCCCAAATGAAACTGACTTTTTGTACAGCGGTCTATGGAGAAGGACCCAAATTTGCCCCCTCAAAAAAAGCTTGGCACCCCTTTAGCCCCCCATTTGCAAGGTCTGGTTCGACGCCACTGGGTTTGTACTGAAGTACATACTTGACCATGAATGAACTAAATGTGTGATCGGTTAATCATACCCACAAACCAGGGTTGTATTTAATATACACTGGTGAATGGGAATGTCTTAAAAACTATGGCCAAGGGAATTGAGATGTTAATAGCTCATAGTTTCTCCACTTTTGCGCAATGTTACACGTGAATTTTGTATACATGAGAACATTTCCCTCAATCAAGACCGACCCAAAAGCTTGAAACTGGCCTGCAGATCAGTGTTTTTGAAATATGGATAACGATTCTGATGGAAAGTATGGAATTGCGGCTAATTGACAAGGATATCCAACTTTTTGTGTCATTTACAAGTTTTACTGTAGTTTAAAAAAAAGTCATTGCTTAATTCCGAAGAATCCAGCAATCTAGGCAACTTTATGTAGTAACATATCAAATTATATTATAAAACCTTATACAAATCTGACAAAATAGAAAGTTGTCGCAATAGTTTTCATTTTTGTATAGACTTCAGTCATCATCATAATGGAGACAGAGGGCGACGATTGATCTACCAAGAAAATTCCTCCCATTGACATAGTCAGATACACGAAGATGTTTCACATTGGGTTCACATGCATTATCGGTCGGTAATTGGATGGTGTAAACTTTTTTCTTATTCGATTGTAGTAATCGTCCCATCTGCGTTCCCTTCAAAGGTAGAGTCGTGGACAAAAGCGGTGAAGTCGTTTCGAATTGCGACCCGGGAACAGTTGTTATCGTGTCATTATAGAAATCTATTGTCTAACCAATGTGACAATGGACAAAAGGAATTGTTAACGCCTTCGTGCAAACAACCAGAACATGCCGATATGGTTTTTTTATAGACAACGCTTAATCATAACTTTGGAATTTGCTGTAAAAAGCTTTTTGAGCAGACATGGCTAAGCACAAGAAATGTCCCCGAGGGGCCACTTTCATTCAGACCGGTTTTTCTTCTCCCTGGCAAGTCTTGTTCCTGGAGGAAGAAAAAAAAACAAGGTCGCATGCCAAGGTAGATGACGCCAATTAGGACGTGCATCAAAATGGGCATGGCTGTATACAAGACGTCTAGTAAGCCTTCGTTGAAGTAAGGTTTTTGAGATGCAATAACGTTTGTCTCTATCTGGGCAAGAAGGCATGGAACTTTACACTTGTACTTTTTGTGCTCCTCTGTAGATTGGGCCTGTTTATGAATTGTTAATTATTTTATTATGACAACCACGATCCGTGAAGACACGTCCACTACTGCACTACGGGGCTATTTTTTAATATTGCCTACAAATAAATGTGATTAAAAAACACATTCATCTAATTAAATGAAGAGCAAATTTAATAAATAGTTCAATTCAACCGTTCTCCTAGATTCACTAATAGTAGGACATTCCAATGAAATAAAATTCCTTGCAAGTCGTATCTCTTCCCAGCATTTGGTCAATGAGGCCACTAGAGCCCGTTCTTTTCTCTTTCGCGGTGACGTACAGCTCTGGCGCTCTCCATCGTTCGAAGTTTGAAATGTTGAAGCCAGCCTCAACTTCTACATCGTCCTGATCGCGTCATATTGACTGAAACAGAAAATATTTAAAAACAGTCTCGCCAGATGCTTAACACTAAAGTTTATAAAGGTTTTTTATAGAGGGGCAAGGGGGTCAGCAGGTTTCCCTGACACTTGGCCGGGAAAAAAAATTGTAAAAATCATGGCTAAATCAGCCGTTTTTTTTAGCCCTTTGACCGAGAAATTGGCCTTTTGGCCCCCCCCTGAGGGAAAATTTCCCCACAAACTGGGAATCTTGCCCCCTCAAGCGGGTAGGTCCCGACACGGACCACTGTATAGACCCAAGATTTGTTTTTGTCAATCTCGCATTAGAGACGAAAATGTGGGAGAGCGTGCCTAGCGGTTAGGTGCTTGCCTCTGGCGCAATTACCATAAAAATTCCCGGGTGCGATTCCCGGTGGGGTCGTGGCACTTGCTTGGATTTATTCCGGGTACTATCACTCTGGATTTGATTCTGTCACAGTATTGATTAAACCGAACACCGCTCTCCTCCATGGTTCCTTGGAATTGGGCAAATGGATTCATGAAAGCATTCTCCCGTCCTTCGAGGGGACGTTAAGGGAAGCCGTCGGTCCCGTGTAAGAGAGTCACAACTGTACATGTACATCGCAGTCAGTGTCGAATCAGAGTAGGGTGTAAACCCCTGACTGATCTCAATCCGCCCCAGCCTCAAATACGGGCGGGCCTGTTTAGGAGCGTCCGTATCATGGTTACGCGCGGCCCCGGATCAGCACCCTAGTTGAACAAATCCTGATACCACCACCCCTAATCCATTACCAGGACTGTGTCAACGAGCAACAAAAGCACGCGAAATAATTTTGACTTACCTTTTTGGTATGCGGTGTCTATCTTAATATGAAAACAATCTGAAATCCGTCGCCACGTTTTCGGAAATTGGATTTCATATGTCACCTTGGACCCCCAGAATACACCAACGTCGGTATCTATGACTTAATATATTAACTATGATTGTATTTTTTCATACATACCTATTTAATTCAGTGTAATGAAGAAAAATCATCTGAAGTATTAGCGTTGCTTATGGGTGAAGGGGAATGCCTCTATAATGCGAGAACTAGGCCAGATCCCTGTACAACTTGGGCACAGCTGTTTGACCCCATGCAACTTATTTTAGAGGAATTTTTAAAGCAATGGCGACACAACTTTTGACAACTTATGTGTGTGGTACATGGCAAGAGCTATAACCTCCCGCAAATCAGAAAAATCCATTGCGGAATCTTGCCATATCTAGGCTATAAAGGCCAAATTTTTGTATGTTTAATAAAAAACAGAGCCCTCTCTATGCCTATTGTTTCCCAATAGAACGACGGTAAAACTACTTGGATTTTTTATATGAATAGCGATCGTCACGAATCTTCCAACAGGGCCATCGACCAAAAGTCACATTCGAAATATCGCGATTGAAGTTTCTAGAAAATTATGAACTTGCATATCTACAATTTGAAACATCTAGGAAAATGAATTTTATGTGGACATTGTAACGTTCTTCATTTTGAAGCACGCTTTCCATTCAAGTATCCTGTGTTTTCGCTTGTCCAATTTAATTACAAAGTGATTG
Source organism: Ophioderma brevispina (assembly GCA_023653785.1). Lineage (NCBI taxonomy): Eukaryota > Metazoa > Echinodermata > Ophiuroidea > Amphilepidida > Ophiodermatidae > Ophioderma > Ophioderma brevispina. Next base: position 51,505 of record JAMKCH010019378.1, on the reverse strand, counting down.
GTCTGTTGCAAAAACTAAAACGAAACGTCCTCTGTTTCTAATGTCAAAGGAGACGAATGCACATTGAGCTTTTTTGGCGTACTCAAAAAGATTCGATCGGACGCCTCAGCGGCGTATTCAACATGTTGAACATACTTTTTGCCTGCGGAGGGCGCTAAAAATGACTATGCTTTTGTACGGTTTTCTAGGTGTCATTGTCTCCTTTACAGCAAAATAATGTGCAGTGAAGATAGAAAAGGTAATGATGAGGTTCTCCAATTTTTTATTTTTTATTAGAATTGTTTAAATCAAATATTTAATACCAATTGTAAAGTATAATACATCAAGCCATAAATTACAGTTATTTGAATGGCAACCTGTAAAGATGTTACGGGGTTTTGTTGGAAGAATGCTGCCAGAATTTTGTGTAAAATTTATAGCATTTTTTTCTGGTAAAAACTTTAGTACTTAATAATCGTATAAGTGAAAATTCCATATACTGACTGTACGATAATGTTGATTCTCGAAAAAAAAAATCGAAGAACGCTCCAGTTGTAGTCGTTTTATACGCCTGGTAAATTGGACATAAAATTACAGTATTTTGCTGTATTTCCAAATTGTAGCAACGCGGCCCAGCATGTGTAGTACCCTAACGGCATCCCAAAGCGATAATTTCCAGAGTTGAAACCTGGTTTTTGTGAAATTATTGGACATATTAACTTTTGTCAACGTTCAAGTGGAAGAAGTTGTGATTTCTCTGTTTATTGCTTGAAGGTGGTATATTTTGATATTTTTTGTAGACAAAATGAATGAAAATCACATTTAAATCAAGAATAAAGCTTTACTTACTATCAGTCATTTATATTTTGTATTAAATTTACGAGCGGGTTCGACGAAATCACATTAATTCTAATGATAGACACATCAACAACGTGTTTATAATGAATACGTTATTTAGTACAATAAACTAAAAACACCGGCTTTTTTTTTTTAATCATATGGTATCTTTTACATTTATAGTTATTAAATTTCCAGTATTTCCAACTGTCACTGAAATAAATACAGATTCCGGTAGGCTTACTACTATTTCAAGTAACAAAACCATAGGAGAGTATATTAGCAATTAGTGTCAAAGGACCGCATCTACACTCTTAAAATAACGACTCGGAGTGTATATCATACAATTTGAAATGAAATTGATATTCCCATGGAAATATTTAATTTTTTAAAAATGTGAAATCTTCAAAAAATCATTGCGTATATGTTTTTCAAACACTTTGGAGTCATAGCACTCTTAGAGTAGTTGCTCTTATACTTTCTGTTGTTGAAAACTTTCTATGAGTAAAACAAAATAACCATTTTGAGGTAATATGGCAGTTTTGCCGACAAGACTTCTGACGTTTGATTCCAATTCAAATTGCCATATTTTAGATTAGCAAAGGGGTATTTATTGAAAATACAGAATGATAATTTTTCTCATGTTAAACATCTTTCGTTATTGGAAATTGAAAGGAAAATAATTCCCTGTATCTACTCAATAAGCGAATTGAGTTTGCATTCTTTTATTTTATAATTTCAATGAGTAATCTTTTAAGTTACCATTAATCTGTATTTTTTAATTAAGATGTCTGAAAATGTGAATGATACTTTGTCTAACATGTCCTCAAAATACTCAAAACCACATTAACTATTTTATTGCTCTTTTTTAGTAAACACAATAAATTATCATTTTAGTGAAATTATTAATCACTAGTTGCTGGAATCGTAGGTATGTGTGGGAAATATAGGACAAAAAGATAGAAAAGATTTTTGATGTTCTTTGTTTACATTGCAATTATTGATCTTAACCCACCAAGGGGGGTTAGCACCCTTCAGGTTTTCCCCCGGCTACTAAAGCCACCTCTTCGGTTAATTGTCATTTACATATTTCGCTCCTTTTTTATCCAAAACAAATGCTCCAACCGGGGTATAGGAAAGATAAAAGGTGATCCCAAGAAAAGGTTATTATTATTTGGTAATTAGACAGTATAAATTTCTAGAAGTAAATTGGACGGGAACTGAATGTGACATCGGATTTAATGTATAACTGGCCATATTTTTGAGAAAAATACTAAAAAGGGAATATTGCCCCAAATTTTTTCAGAAGCCTAACAAAACAATTTGAAATTCCCTGATTTCTTATGTTTATTTTTTAGAACAAGACAAATTATCTAGGGACGGTTTTTTCAATTTTTTAAAAATATAGCTTACTTTCGAAATATAAGGAAAATGTCAAAAAAGTGCGATTTTTATTTTCTTTCCAAAATTTGAGTATGAATATTGAGAATATCTTTAGTTCGAAATCGAAAAATGAAAATTGAGAAAACCGTCCCTAGAGAAGAGCGATTGCTATCGTGGGAAGTTAAACCTTATCCTTTACTTCGGTATTTTTGGAGTATCTTGTCTGAAAATTTTTCTAATTTTGCACAATTAACCTTGGACAATCTGTGTTGTAAGTAAAAAAGTGACGTTTCACGCCATTTCAAGCTGTCTCTTTCTTAAATCATAACTTTAATCTTTGAACTTTCACAAAAATTGATTAGGGTTGGTGCAAGATGAAAATACATCTTTATGCCTATTGAATCACATATTTTTGTCTCTAACCTCCGGAAATTATAAAATTGGGAATTTCATCTGTCCTAAATTATCGCTTTGTTTACATTTTTCAAATATTATTTTTCGTTTTTTTCAAGATGCGTTTCGCGCAAAAGTACATTAAAACTCGCGACGCTTCATTACGTCACGGGGGCAGCAAAAATCACCGCGCGCCGAACGCGAGTGGTGGCCTTGCGCTGACGGCGTGAAATGTGCTTAAATCGCGCCGTTTAGACCAAGCGGTTTTTGCGACTTTAAAATGGTCAAAAAGCTGTGTTTAAATCGCAAAAACATAACATCTCAGGATTGTCTGCAAGTTGGATAACCTTTGTTGGTAACTATAAAACACAGTTTGATGTTTAAAATGGTGCCAAAACAAAATTCGTGTAAAAACAAAAGCACCAGGGTTACACTACCCTTAATATATTGTAAATTATAATGAAAGATTAAACGATAACTTACTTTTTTGAAGTTTAATCTTGATTTTATGAGAAAGGGCGACGAGAGATAACGTGATACCCAGCTGCGCATGCGTATGGTCATGTTTGAAAGTAAATAGAGGCCTGATGAATCCACTATGTATACCCTGTCCATCAAGTTTGAGAAACTTACCCAAAATGCTGAGCTTGAGAAGGGTGGAGCGGAGGGGCACGTTATCTCTCGCTCAGCCCTTTCTCATACAATCAAGATTAAACTTCAAAACATGTAGGTTCTGGGTCGTTTAATCTTTCCATTTTATTTCAAAATCTCGCTCGAGATTCCGTGAGATTTTAAAGCATAAATTCAGGTCTCATCTTTCACAATCTGTATTAACTAGTGAATACAGCAAATACGTACAATTTTAAAAGGCATTCTAATGCCATTCTGTTCACATGTATCTCACTTTATGAAGTTGGAACTGAACTTTGAAATGGCATAATAGCAAGCAAACCTAGACTTACAATGTATTTCATTACACTCCACACACCAAGTTCAAGTTGAACTTGTTTTAGCACTTTGTAATGTTAACTCAAACTCTTGTTCACAAAGTCCCACTATTCATGTCTCGAATACCATGGATACTTTTAACAATTTCACTCTACTTGAGTGATAAACTCTAAAAAAGAAGAATAACTTGAACATGAAAACTAGTTCTAGGTAGTTAAAGTGAGCACACTGTTGCTTCAACATATCACAAAACAATGAAGTTTGAGTCATTTTGTCACCAATTGTTCCAAAAGCTCAATTGTCCAGATTGTTTTGTTCAAACAAAGTTTGTGCCAGCACTGTTTGGGGGTGTGACTGGCGTGTTGTGTACTTTTAAAGGTGTTTTCCTTTCATTTGACCACCCTTCTGTTTTGGATTATTTTAAAACCACAGGTACTACTCCTAATTTGTCTGCTGGCAGACACTGAACAGGCTGCTCTAGTCGAGTGTGGTCGGAAACAACTGATATCCACACCAGCTAGCTGCATTATAATGCTGATCAGCCCATCGCGATATTGTAATCTTTGCTAACATCACCATATGTCTTGAACTTAAAAATAAACCTGTTCCTCCTTGACACACCATTCTGTTGTGCGGATTTTCTGCGTCTGATGACTTAGTGTTTTTGAGATGTCACAACACACAACCGCCTGTCCACTGGATGGCCTGCAGGTTTACTGTGAATCCCAGTTGCCCGGTCCGGCCTTGTTTTATCAAATTTGTTATAAGAAAGACTGCCGTACTACCCTTGTATCTCCAAATTATTGAGACCACAACTATGAATTGTTTTGAGAACCTTTGGGCACTAACCCGTTGCAATTAGCATCACCATTTTCAGGGTCAGTTGCTTAAAACTTAGCAATTTCTGGCGACCATTTTCGTAAGAAATTTTAAAACAAGCTGCACATCCCAGATGTGGTCTATCGTTGTTGAGGAGGTCTTTGCTTAAAGACGCCTTTCAAAAATCTGCAGATTAACGGATGCGTATCCTATTGTATTCCCTCCCTGAAGATGACAAAGGATCTAGCGCACTACGCGCTTACTTCAATGAGTTATATAACTTAGGTCCGCTTTCATACAGTACTGTTAAAAAGGTTATACTCTCTTGGCATTGGAGTGCATCGGATCCTTCTTTCTTTCAGAGCAAAATTTGATCACAGCGGTTATGTAGCCATAATACTGTGTCTTGGTTGATGTTCTCCATGAATGCCCATAAAATTTGGGGTAGCCTGCATGGTATGCCCTGGTCCTTTGTAATTGGTCCCGACAATCTCAAGCACGCAATTCACTCGTTATTTTTTAGTGGTTGTTGTGTCACCTGTTGTAGGCTGAACAGCAAAGTTCCGATTTGGGTAGTGAGACTGGATCTTGTACAAGGGATGTTTAATAGCTTTTGAGAAAGCCAAGGCTGAGTTGGCAATTTTGGCACTAATCAAATGCCTTCCTCCCTTGTCCTGAATAATCTTCTTGAATGCATTTAGTACCAAACCAAGGGCGGAAAATGCATAGAACTCATCCACCCCAATGTAATGATAGGGCATCAATTTCTTCAACCCCTGGTCGGGTTTCCACGACACATACTTGATATTGCGAATTTTAGTCTATTGGCAAAAAGATCACGGCCCTGGTTCAAATTTCAAGTGTTTACAGAGATTCCTCCTGAACATCCATCCTTGTCCAACATCCATTCTGTTTCGGTCATCAAAGACTCTTATTTTCTACAGCGGTTTGTATTTTATTACACCTGTAAGTGCGAACCTGATACCCAAATAGATCGTACTATGCACCAGGCCCATAATTCTTTGCCATTCATTACTGCTTCGGATTTTGAGCCCCCCATGTGTGCAATATAGGCAACAGCTGTTGTATTGTCCAGTTTAAGTTTTACATGAACACATCTTAATTGTTTTGCAAATATTTAAGTGCCAAAAGGCAGCCATGAGCTCAAATAGTTTGATTTCATTGTTTGCTGTCCCTTAGCGCCTCTGTTTCATTCCAACGGCCCCCAATTTGTGGTACCATTGGTTGCACCCCAACCTAGGCCTGATGCATCCATCCGTTCTATTTGAACATCAGGCTGTCCCTGTATATACAGTAGTATGCCAGTCGACATTTTCAATCCACCTTGCAAATCTCTTTTGCATTCCAAGTTAATTTGCATGAATCTATCATAATGGCCTTAGATTTCTTTGAGGGTTTGTATTTTGTCTTTTTCTAGTGCTCTGTAATTTAAACGGCCCGTACTGCCCTGCTGGGAACGCAGCCACTATCTTCCCGATGACTAGTTCCTAAATTTTAATAGTGCTTTTTTTCCCGCTTCATCAGTTCAAACATTTGCTTTATTCTTTTTTTTTTGTTTCTGTGTAAGACTCTTCATTCTTTTGAATAAAAAACAAAAAAAATAATTACAATCCAGGTATTCTATTTCCTGGGTAGGAATGAATACCGACTCTCAGGATGATATATGAAGCCTATTGCTCACGAATTCGGGCAGTGGTTCCGAACTGCTGCTTGCTGTTTTCAATGAAACGATTGCCCTATAATCATGCTTCATCGATATCAACCGGTTAAAACACTAACCCATGCCTCCGGAGTTTTGCAATGGGGGCTTGAGAATTTTTTTGTAAAAAGCCGAGGCCCTGAACTCAGCCGTTTTTGTAGAAACTTAAATTGATACAACTTATTGTTCCAGATGAAACCTTCAGATATTTTTTCTATCATTTTTCACTGAATATTGGCACTGAAATAGGCTCGCGTAGATCTAACGAAGCATTACATTCTCGTGATTACGATTTGGCAGTATGCAAACTTATCCATTTTAAATGATGGTACGCAAGATATTCTTTTAATTTTGAAAGTCCAAGACATTCGTAATAGCCACCATCTTTTCTGTCTAATTAACGATGTTTCGACACAACTGGCCCTTTTTTCTTTGCTGCATCAGAAATGAAACCCCTTGTTTTGTCTTTAACATTCCCTCTTGCTCTGCAATCAACTGCTACTTCTTTTCTATTTTTATTAATTTGTATGGGCAGGTATTCTTAAATTCTTAACTGCTCCGGTGGCGGGGCCCATTTCCAATTCAGGTTTGTAACCCGAAATGCTTGTAATATTTGATTTATCTGTAAGTTTTGTTCTTCCGCAGACCTTGCTATAAAGCGTGCAGACGCCCGCCTCTAATTTGGTTGCAATCATACAGGCCTATATTAGTTTGTAGGCCTAGGTAATGGTTGTGAATTTTTTACTCACCCTCAGCTCTTTCGTATTCTCTACTTGTTCTTTTGTGCCTTGTTTTTTTTTCAGGTTTTTGATACTGATTATTTTTTCTTGGCGAGCTGGCAGTCATTGGCTGGCATTTTCTTTCTGCTTGTTGTAGTTTGAACTGTTTTCTGCTTTGGTGTCTGTTTTGCCCTAAAAAAGGGCCCTTGTTTGGTCCATCCAGCTGCTGCGGCAGCGTGCTTGGAAGCTCTGTCGTGGACTGCTCTTGGTGTAAGGTTTGAACCTCATAATTACCACCTTTGGGAGTTCATCATGAACCTGATGTTGCTTTCTTTCTTCTTGCAAAAACCCTCCTTAACCTGTCGTCCCAGATCCTTTCCAAAAAGGAGAGAGAAATGTTCTCTGCTGAGTTTCTCTTTCTTGTTTTCTTATCATACACTGGTGGTTTAACACAGGTGATAATCTGTGGGTTCAAGTCCGGTTTAATTGTTTCCCGGCGCAAGCAATTCAGCTCGAAGTTAGCATATCGCCAACAGCAAAAATCCATCTAATCAGATTTTGATCCATTTTAAGGTCTCTGCAGCTTTGCAAGGGCAATCACAAGACAAAGCCTTTAACAACCGAGTGGTTTTTTGTACTCTTTGAAGCTTTAGATCTCTCGATCTGGTTTTATTTTGGATGTTGCTCCATATCTGGGCATTAACATGGGGCACTTGCATAGGGGTCCAATTGCTCGACACTATGGCTCTCTGCAGCGCTTCCTAATCCTGCCATCCATCTCTAGTTTTATAGTACATAGCATAGAAAGGCTTTTTTGCAAGATCATTTCTGATTTTGTCCATGTCACTCTAGTGCAAACTGGGAAGCACAGCCATGTCCACTCCTCATCTGATGCTTCCCTATCCACATCAATCAAATCTTGTTTCTTCTTTTACCTGGCTCTGCAGGTTTAGAGGTACTAGTACATGGACTAGCATTGGTCAATCCAATCCCAAACAATCTGGGTATCATCTCCATCCAGAGATATTCATCTTCTTTGGAGCACAGTGCCCCTCCTCATCATCACTTATGGGATTACAACCCCGCTTGGTCCACTTGTGGACTTGTTCATGTCGGCAAGTTTGCCGCTAGTCGTGGAAGTACTACTATCTTCACTCCATAAGCCACTCATAACCGCTAAAATATATGCTGCATTGTTCTATTCTGCTCGGCTTGGGATGCTATTATTTCTTCTACGTTCGATAACGTCCACGTACGTCGTTCTCTAACCCTCTTTGGGGCGGGCTTTTCTTCCTTCTTTGGTTTTCGAGTCCGCTGTGCGGGTTCGGTACTGTTTCGCCATGGCGAGGTTGCCGAATTTCGGCGGGGCGGCACTTTGGCCCGGCATGTTTTGTCCCGTGCAGCTTCGCGTGTCGGACCATTTTCATCGTCTTTTGACGAACTTGAGGATAATTTCTCCACCACTTTGGGTGGTTCTTATCTTGTGCTTGGCTTATCCTCCGCCATATTCCTATATTGTAACTTTGTTACGATATTTACGGTCTATTTTCGACTTTTTGTGTGTTGACGTTTTTTGTATAACCGTGTTCTGTACTAAACACACACGCCACGATTATGACCATAAACGCATCATGCGCAGCTGGGGTTCTCACGGGAATCTCGAGCGCCGATTTCGAAATAAATGGACAATACATACCAAAAACGATGAAAGGCTTTCAACAGGAAGTTTTTGGAACCATCTATAAAAAAAATTAAGTGAAAAATGGCTACTACATTAGTGCTTGTTTATTTCCTTTCTTCTGGGGTAAAAATGAATCTTGTTTTATCACTTTGAATTACAACTTTAGCTGTTTGGAATCTTTTACTTTTAATTACAACTCAACCAATAAAAACAAATTTTTTACTTTTTTTATTTTTTAAACAAGTTGTGTAAACTTAATAAATTTTTTACTATTTTTTGTCACAAATTACCGTAACTTATACATGTATGTTGGTGTGATTCACTTCTCCAATAAATAAGGGTATTTGTTAAATATGCCTTGAAAACAATTCAAAAAAACAAAAAAACCGAAAAAGAAGAAAAAACATAAAAATAATAAAATAAACTCAACTGCCGGTCGATTCAAACTGATCAACATAGGCTCCTTTTTTGCCGTGCTCCTCGCCGGATCGTCGCTTAGACAGTCAAGACATCTTAGCAACTACGTCTGGTAAAGAACACGTGCATGCCGCTAAATGCAGATTTTTTGTTTATTTACCACTACTCACCTGCATCTGTATTTTACGAATAACGTGCGCTTCACAATTAAAAAAAGGTATCAAAAAAGACAATATTGACCGTAAAATTAAAATAATGAGGCAAGTAATTTTTTTCCAATTTTTCGAGCCTATTAATTACGACTAAATTTATCAGAGAGGCTCTTATTGAACTTGAATTATATAAACATTGTTTTAACACTTTAGGGATTCTCATTAGTTATTCTACAGAAAAATACTGTAAATATTATAGGAAAATACTGGGAGCAATTCTGCCAACAAACTCCCATAACCCACAGCTTTTATAGTTTCCATTCAATTCACTTTATATTTTACGTTTAATGCATCTGTTTTACCAAATAGTGAATTTGTTACAGTATATGCACCTTAAAAATTTGGTTGACATTTGTGGATAGGCCGACTAAGTTAGAATTTTCGTCAGGTTTTTTTTTCTCTATACATCACAATCTCTGTAATAACTCTCAAATATAATTTTTCACCGTGTTTTGATTTTATCATTTGTTACAGTATACTTTAATTTTTCACATCACAGTAATTATCGGCAGCATTGCCTGTCAGTAGAATACTGGAAAATTTATAGTTTTGAGTGTGTGGCAAAATCGTCTAGATACAGCTACACACATTGTACTTATATAAACTTCGACCAGACTTCCTATAGCGCCCCAGCCGACCCCCCCCAAGCGGCCCCCCCCCCCCCCCGTGTTGATCAAGCGAGGAGATGAGTCTCGCAGTATCCCATTGATCGATAGCTCACTTAATAAGCAGCCGTGCGGTGGTTTTCAGATACAGCAAACAGACGAATGCAGAAGACTTTCATTTGGCGTTTGGGTATGATTCCCCAAAGTGAAAATCTATTATATCTAAAAATTGGAATGTTATTTTTGCTCAATATTTGGTGTATGAAAAAGAGCTTGTGATATAGTATCATAATATGCAAAAAAATAAATTTCGCCAAAATGGTCGATTGGCCTGTTTGGAAGACTCATGACGATATATTTACCCGCAATGAAATTTCATCAAATTTACACAGGATGTTGTTAGTGCAATAAATACTCCAAATTAGTTGTCAAAAGTGTGTCGCCTTTGATATTTTTTGTTTTATTGTCGTTATGTCATAATAAATGAGACTTTCAAACAGCTGTGTGAGATGAATACATCAACTTTAACCCTCCCTTTAAAGCACAAAATGATCCGAGGGGTCTATTTCTATATGGTATATTCCACACCTAAACAACCAGAAATCTACCCGAGGGTTCATTCTTGGTGAGATATTACGGAAACAAATTTACGTCCTTCGCATTTTCAAAAAATTGTTTTGACCCCATGTTAAATGTACAATATTTCCCAGTTTGTTATTGCTGCTATCATTGACCCCTACAATATAAGGTAAATTTCATCAGAGAATTCCTATACGGGGAAAGTAGTTTTACACACTAAAGGGAGTACACACCCACCCAAGTGTTAAAACATTTTTGCTTCAAGTTTTAGTCAAAAACATTGGTAACATTTTAGTATAAATGAAGCAATCTTACTGTCATCTCCATAAACTTCCACCTCGCAGAGATTAATCTGTTCTGCAGTCGTAGTGTCCTTATAAATGTATACGTATCTTCCATAGTTCTTTCCTGAACAAGTAACTTCTATAACGCTTTCACCACCTACATCGCCTATGTCGCTATCGCACGGATTGTTACTCGTAATAGATGCATCTGATGTTGACGGACAGGATCCAACGTATACTTTAGCGTCATCCAACCAATTATCTGGAAAAAGATGAATGTAAAGTCAATTTAATATATCGGTCAGGTTGTTTTTTTTGTTTGCACTATGATGGGAGTCATTTACTGGAAGTGACCAGGCCTTAAACATTTTGAACAGATCTTTGTAAAATTGAATTAGCTATCCCAATAACGTCAACGCACAGTGGTTAACAGAATACTGATTCAAATGTAGTGTTTAATTGGAATTAACTTTGGTGATAGGGACTCCGGGAGGGACCATGGATTTGGGATTAGTTAGGGTTATGGTGTATAGGCTTAAGTTTACCGTAAGCGTCTGTACATGTAGACAGTTTCGATTACTATAGTTCGCCTATTAAGAGTAAAATCGAATAACAAATTTGACAAGTTGGTTCTCGAACCAATAGTTCAATGGATGCATTGGTTTCTACTGGGGTGCAATGTATAAACAAGTACCACCACACTCGAAAAATTCATCTTCCACACTACTATGAATGAACAGCCATGGACAAGGATGCAAAGCAAACGGTTAAACTATTAAATAATACTTCTATTCTCTAAATTCTAAAGACATCAATGGCAAAACTTGCAGACGACTAAAATCTAGTGAATTTAAAATGATCTTATTCGGATTTCAATTCCAAGTCTTTGGAAAGTTTTGTCACTGACAAAAGTCTTAGACCTACTCTAAAATCTTTTGAATTGAAAGAATATGGTTAAATTTGTAGCATTTTTTGTGTCACGTGTCATTTTTTTGGAGTTGCAATTGCATTCAAATTCTGTGGAAAGATGTTATGGATAAAATACTCGGAAATATGGAAATCTACAAAAGGGATGCTCTATTAGGATTGACTGATGCCAACAAGACCAAATAAAATTTGATTATTTTGCACATTAAATATTTCATATTCACATGCAAATACCAAAATGCTTTTCCCCGTTTAAATGGTTTATTAAGCTATTTGAACCAGGTTTTTGAGATTGAAAAGGATATCGCCTTTAGGAATAACTGCATAGAAACCTTAATAAGAAATGGAATTCAGTTAACTTATAAGCAATGCAAATCGATCTTTATGAATATTTTGCAATACTGAGGTATATTTACTCTTACGATGGCAGGGGAGGGCGTCCAAGCAATTCTGGATGTTGACGTCGCCATTGATTTGACGCATGGAGGCAAGATCTTGATGAGAAGGTCTGACTTTGTGTTCCAAAACCGTTAAAGCTGATGAATCCACCCCACTGTAAGGGTTATTTCCTTTCTTATATTGTTGGAGGTGGGGACGGGGTCTTTTTCACCCAGATAAGTTTATGGTTTGCGCTCCGTGTTAATAATTAGGATATTTTGGGTAGGTTGCTATGTTTGGACGAATCTTGGCCGCCATCCTCTGCATGGTGGTATGGATTTTTATCTCCCCCCCCCCCCCCCCCCCTCTCCTCTCTCTCTCATTCATTTTATTAATTCTATTTCTCTTGTGTGGTTTCCACTTACATATGTTGTATTTGATATTTTGTACTTATTGGTTTTTGGATGTCACAATTATAATAAAAAATAAATTAGTAGCATCGTTAGTTCACGGCTGACTGAGCACAAATCAAAGCTCGTTAAGGGGCATTTCCGGTCTTAATGCACATTAAAGGAGCACTACCGTTGTAATTTGAAAAAACTTCAAAAAATCAGATCTGCTTTATGCAAGATAGCACTGTGCTGTAAATTCCACATGACATGTTAGGAGTCTAGATTGATAATATTGGGTCAAAGGTCATTATGGGGCACTTAATACATTTGCTTCACACAAGACCGCATGTACTGCAACTTTATACAGGGGGCTTGATATTAGTATGAGAAGTATTACATTTTGGGCAAAGTCTGAGGGCACACTATCGGTAGAATACGTGTCCTTGCAAGGACAGTCATAACTAGTGTTTTTTATCACTCATTTAATATTGAAGCCATTTTTGGCGTGCGGAACGAAATGAAATCTCAGTCTTACCATCCGATGTTCCCGAGAGAGAATAAATTGGATATATGAGAACTAATTTGACATCAAACTCTCGACCAAGATCTATTTGAATCCATGGATCTGTAGCTTCACCTGAGAAGAAATAAGTGTGGAAAGACCAATAAAGTAATAGCTGTCACGCCTGGCAAACACCACATGTACAATTTATCTGAAGACATTTGATCGAAAACCTTGCTACTGGACCACGTTTTTCAAAAGAAAAAAGATTTAATTGAAAACCCCATCTTTTCATTTAAAAAATGCTTTACCATCTATAGGGCTAATCCCATGATTTTATGAAATCTTTATCCGGTGGAAAAAAAATGGTTCATCTCCGAAAAACCAGGGGTTTTGAAAACAAGGGAGCTCTGATTTACCTGACATCCCGCCGAATGTCGTGATCAATGTGGTGGAATTACTCGAAGATAACCTTTGACCTCATGGGTCACATATAGTTTGGACTACACAAGTCCATGCGTCCATCTGGATACAGGTGACTAAGTTTTGTATGTTGACCATTTTGGTTAATGACCGTCGATGGCCTTTGATCTCATACCTGTTAGAGTGACATTGTCTCAGTCCCAGTACTTGGGTGTCCCAACGGGCACGTATACTGAATACTCACCCAAGAAGTCTGGAGATCTATACGGGCTCGTCGTTGATTGGTTGAAAAAATCTCAAGATCTTGAAACAAAAACATCGACCGACCGTTAAGTTTACTTTAGGCCTAAGTCGATTGAATTGAATTTAAGATTAGGAACATGTATTAATTACGTCTACGGTTCAGTTGACGCACAAATCAACTTTTTAGGTATGTCGGGAGACGATGCATTAAGCTGCTTATTTCATATTCCCTTCCGAAACACTAGGTGGGAAAAAAAGGTGAATTTTTCGATCAATAACAATTCCAAGCAAAAAACGAACATTCCGTCAAAAAAGCTAAATCTCAGTAATCCCATACAAATTCAAGCCCATTTATCGGTCGAGAAGCTTCAAGAAACCAAGTTTTTTCAACAGGGAAACAGTTCCTCAATCTTAAGCTTGTTTGATTGCACATAAATCTTGATATAGGCCCACCACACACCACTAAAATAAACACTGCAAAAAGTGTTTATAAACGTGGTACAAATTAGTGTTTAGGAATTAAACATGTCAAATCTCTGAACACTTGCCATCAAATGTCTAAACACGTAATGCCAAATTAAACATTTCAAAATGTTAAACGTGGTGTAAAATAGTGTTTAGAAAGTGTTTAATTTCTAAGCACTTTTTGCAGTGTAGTTACATGCATAAAAGCCTCATTTAGACTGTTCACGAAATCTAATTGACTTACTGGATATAAAACAGCCTCCAGCGTTGAAGTCTGGATCTCGGTTTCCATCGATGGCTTTATCAGCTGAACGCCCAGCCATGTACCCTGACGAATCCGTCCCTATGGTTGGCAACTTTCTTGGGACTGATTTTTACAAAATAAAAGAGTGTTTAGTGATTTAATTATTATGCATACTTTCGGTGCTCATATGTTAAAGGTGTTTATACTATTGTTTAGATTGTGAAAATTTTAAGCTAGGCGCATTGTTCAGATTTAAATTCGGCAATGCCGTTTGATTTTATTGATACGAACAGGAGCCCGGTCATAATTAAAAACAAAAGTTCCAAAAGGTGTTGAAACGTATTTAAATTTATACTACAATCTTGTTCATAAGTCCTTGGAACACCTGTTAATATTGTCAGCTATGAAAGAGATAATAGGCTTCAAACGCATTGTAACTATAACTTTCTTTCCCCCTCCCCATCCCCTTCCAATCAGTGTTGAAACTAATACGGTGCGAGATTGCTCAAGTGTGTCGTGCTCATGCAACATTGAAATGAGGGGGCGGGAACCAAATCTGCACAAAGTGTTCCAACAATTTTGAACAAGATTGTAGATTCCACTTCTGTCGGGGATAGCTCTCATTTTAAGGTATTGAAAGAGCATCAGTGGCTAAAAAATGTCAAATGCCAGTTCTGTCGTACGGGGGTTGAGTACAAATCTATTACAATTGTAACTCTTTAAATTTTTAAGCCATGAAAAAACGGTCGAGTGAGTGAGAATTAAAGTTTAACGACAGCTCAACACAATTGTGTTATATCGTGTCATTAAGATTATTAAAAACATCAAAACCTTTTATAAAATATACACCACAATAAATTTTAATCACAACATTTTAAATAATTAATATTTAAACAAATCAAAGCCTCTCTCCTTCAATGGAAATTTTATCACCTGAAGAGGCCTAATATGTTGAAATGTTTTCAAATCTGGGACGCTATAATATTTTCTACGAATAAGCGCATAATCAACGCATTCAGTAATGCATGTTTCACAGAAAGAGCACAATCACAAGGAATACACCGAGGGACTGGCTCACCTCTAAGCAAATAACTATGGGTCATAATTATAAGTATGACCAATTTACATCGCGCTAATACAATCTCGAAATAACGGTCGAGGACCAATTGACCTGTTGCCTAAAGTTTGAAAAGTGATGGAACCAAGTTAAAGGCTCGTTTAAAAAGGCCGTAGAAAAAATACACGCTGGTGTGCAGTTAATTATTAGTTCCATTTAAGTCCTTTGAAAAAGCAAATTGTGCATTTTGACTCGTATTTGACCCCCCCACCCCCCCCCAAAAAAAAAGTCACAATATTGACCCACCCTGCAGGTTGACGTGGCCAAAACACACAACGACCGAAAAAAAAATTGGGGACATACATAAGTGATTTTTGGCCTTGCTTTGGGCATGCTCAGCGTCAAGACAAAATCAACATGATCAATATATTTAACTAATTGTTGAAAAATGGTATCATCAATTTTCGATCGGCTCAGGGTTCATTAACTATCATCGCAAGAGAAGCAAAAGACAATTCTTACTTACGCAAGCCACATACTTTCCAAGACGCAAATTGGCTATTGCCACTGGAGACGAACAGATGACTTACATCCACGTTATTCGAAGTACCACTACTTCCAGAATACCGTTTGTTGGTTGGATCGGCCTGATCTTCCAAAATCACCGTCCCCGTTGCTTCTGTGTATTCGAGCGCAAAGCTGTGCTCGGAAGTTGTGACAACTTCTGAAATTGTCCCGCCGCTGTCGTTAATAATGGCCACAAAGTTGGCAGCTCCAGCAACACCATCTTTAACCAAAACTGAATCTCCGTCTCCATCCGTACCCCCTCCGGTATGCGTATTTTCAAGAGTGTCATCAAGAACTAAAATTACAATTGATCCAAAAGAATTGTTAAACACGTGCAAGGCGCATATTTCGTGATTTTATGACTCGACTGTTTACTATAATACACGTAGAAATCCCGAATTTCAAATGCTTGAAGGCATTTTTTTTTTTATACGTAGATTTTACAGACCATCTCAGAGTTTCACCGTTGTACTGAAAAATTTAGACAACCAAATATAACTGTTCGTTTCTCAGCAAGGTTTGCATACTCATTTCAGACGGATTTACTCGTAGATGTAGCGGGGTAACGAAACTCATTAAGGGGGAATATGGGGTTGGAGGGGCTAAAAATGAACATTTAAAATTTAAAATAAGGAGAAAATTACCTTTCTTTTGCTTTTGGTTTGACAACAATCGGTGCTTCCGTTCAAAAGTTATGGTCGAAAACACCGTCTTGCGACTTGAAATTTGTGTTATTTCTTATTTTATTGTTTCCTCAAGCTGCGATATTTAAATTTTTAAGCATTAAAATTTATATCTCCGGAGTGATTAAGCTTTTGACCTCTAATTTTCTCAATTATTAATGAAAATTCAAGTGCTTACTTTGTAATTGATAATTTTAAAATAGCATTTCTAAAATATAAAAAATAAAAAACGGTGTTTCTAGACAAAATTGCCGATATCTCCGAAGTAAATTTTAATGATATGTCTTCGATGCGCGCATGATTTCTGAAAAACCCGATTAATCGTAGAATATTGGGATAAAAATTAAATTAAAAGGATATTAATAGGACTACTTACTGAACTAGAATAATTCCACTAGCCCCATGAGAATTTGATTTAAGGGGTCTCAACACTAAAAAAATTTAAAATTACTATGGGGCTCGTGGAATTATTCTAGTTCAGTAAGTAGTCCTATTGCTATGCTTTAATTTACTTTTTATCCCAATATTCTACGATTAATCGTTTTTAGAAATCCTGCGCGCAGCGACGACATATCGTTAAAATTTACTTTAGAGTTATTGACAATTTTGCTAGAAACACTGTTTTTAAATTATATTTTAGAAATGCTACTTTAAAATTATTATCAATTACAAAGCAAGCACTTGAATTTTCACTGTGAAAATTAGGTCACTAGCTTAATTTCTTTGAGATATAAATTTTTAAAGCTTAAAAAATTAAATATCGCAGCTTGAGGAAACAATAAAATACATAAATATCACGAGGAATTTCAGGTACCGAGGCGACATTTCAGACCATAACTTTTGAACGGAAGCTCCGATTGTTGCCAAACAAAAAGCAAAAGGTAATTTTTTCCTCATTTTAAATTTAAATATTTTTAGCCCCTCCAATCCCATATTCCCCCTTAAATGCTGTACATGGGTTAGTTTTTTAGCGTAAATATTGTCACAAAAATAATGGATAATATCTCTTGTTCTCCGTTGGACACATATGTATATAATATTATTAATTTGACCAAGTACCCGAAAGTTCTCACATGCATACAGATCAACAGCATATTTCAGCGAGAAGATGCCTGGCACCTGAACCTCATCGCAGTACAGTCATTCACTGTACAGTTCTCTCCGTCAAAACATCCCTGTCCATTTAACAGTACTTTAACGTATATATTACAAAGATAAAATAAGGATTTGCTTTTGAGTAGTTAAGTTACATTTGAGAGAGGAAGAGGCATTATGTACGTGTATAACGGGAGCAAATGCAATTTTTGGAAGAAAAGTTTTCCATTTGTATATTGTTTAAAAATGATACCACCACCAAGAAAAAAATTAAGAGTTTCATTAAAAGTGCCACTTACGTATTCCATAGTATTCTCCAATTGAATTTTGATCAGCGTTCTCAGTCAGCCAGATGTAGATATCATCAGCAGATCCACCGGACTCTGGTTGAACGTCAAGCTCGATTACACTGGGATAGCCGGATGAGCCCACAAACCATGGACCTACGTATTTAACAAATTCACCCTGGGCGATATCGTCGGCTCGTGCAGCAGTTACTGCATTCGGCGTATCTACATGAACACAGTCTACAAAGAGGCAATATTTTCCCGAATTATTTCAAATTCTAATTAGTATTGAATGAGAGAATTCAATAAGATAATTATATAATCAATGCAATTGACACGAGATAGCGTGCTATAACAGTCAATTCCCATATTTGAAGATAAACCATTTGGGGGCTTACCACTGAACCAAGTGGCATAACGAAACCCCACTCAAAAGTACACAAACTTCTTCGTCAAAATTAAGTTCGAAGACTTCATTGATCGAAATTAAAGCAATATTAGCACATTTTTTTTAAGGCCGCCCCCATTTTTCAAAAAAAATGAGATTTTTACACGGTTGCATTGGTAACTGGCTAGTAAACCATACCTGGAAATGGCCAAGCTCGAAAATGAGAATTTGGAGAGAAATGCATTTGAAAATTCAATTTTCGCGCCATTTCAAAAATCCCTAGACTGCTGAGAACGTTATTTATTCAAATTTAGTCTCATTCTCATCTATATGGGGTCCTACCACGCCTATTGACTTCACAAGGTCCGTATACAAATGTATACAAACGCACACAAGACTACGGCGCTCATGCAACACAACGTATACCCGACGTATTGACAGGATCTGGCTCATATCGCACCACATTTTGCTCAAATTTCCTTTCCAGGACCTGATTTGTTATAGTTGATCGCATTTTTCGTGAAGTTAACGTATAAGATTGTTTTATGGGTGTGGCCTTTTGCAGTAAACCGTTTTCGCACAGTTATGACAGAAATATGACCCTATCATGAGCCTTTAACATCATAGAATCTATATACATGTTTACTGGGCATTTATATAGAGTGCTAATTTTCCGAGAGATGCCAAATAAATCCGACCTTCCACCCCCCCCCCCCCCTGATTTTAATGACAATAACTGCAGTAGGCCCACTACTGACCGCCCTCGTAACCAGGGAGATAAATACTGCCTCTACGCTGGCCAGTGCACTGATGTGAATTTATGTCATGATAGTTGTCATATGGCCGGGTCGGTTGAATTGGTGTGAAGCAGCATGTTCAAAAATCAAGATTTGTCAGACATCGTACGATGTGCGATATTTCCGATAAAATGTCCATGGTCCGATCGATAATAGCCTCGTCCCCAGAAGCCCCAGATTTTACCGAAGTGCTCAACATTTTGGTATCAGAAGAATACTTTCTCATTCACCTTGTGAAATCTTAGGGCCAAAGGATGCTTGGTTTAGAAGATATGAGCGAAAATGTGCCCCATTTTTGGTCGACCAATATTAATTTTACACAGTACTCTATGTGGCTTACAAAATCACGTTTATAGCTCTAACATCTAACGGATTGAAATATCTGCACGAAACATGGGGTTTTTGTGTGAAGGTAATCTATCAAGAGTTAAACTTCATATGTGAACATTATAATATATTTTGGGGCTGGATTGTGTTAATTATTGATAGTACATGCAAAATTCGCCTAATTATAGCACTGGGATTTTTTTAAATGGACTATTCTAAAGTGGATCTCAAACGAGATATCTTGCCCCTTATCAGAAAATATTGAACATTTGCACATACACCACTTAATGCGAGGATGACAGAATGTCCTTTAATCCGCCCACTATTTACACCTCATATGGGGCTATATAACAACTTTTAGACGACTATTATTTTTATAAAACTTGATCATTGAATTGGATATTGCTTGCGATAGTCCCGCACTTGCAGCTAGTCCCTCTTTTGGAACGAGCACGGGTACCCGAGCAAAAATCTAAGACCCCCTCCCCTTGAGAGAGAATCATTAGGTGATAACACAAACAAGGTTGGCATCTGTACTTGCATCTAGCTCTATATTAAAATACCCATTGAAATAAACTGGCGATGACAACAAATAATTTTCTGTTTTAATTACCCATTTTAATGCGTCGTAGGCTACTTTAAAGCGTTTGCGGGTAGGCCTACTTTTTAAGTTTTGGTCTGAGAAGGGTAAAGTAGGCTTACATAAATGATAAACAGCAAAGCACCAAGCAATTGGGTTTCGACATAATATAACCATGGAGTAATCTTTCAAAGGGCTTAAAAGGGACAAAAAAGAGTGGGGAGAGAAAGAGCTAGAACATAACTATAGCACAACCAACCCCCTAAATACCATTTTTTTAAATCGTGAAATACCACTGGAATTGTGTTTACAATGATTCAACTCACAATCATTTCCCGGAATGTACACTCGCACTGTAGATTCACTCCCTGGATCATGGACTATTGTCAAGCAAAAAACTCTCCCTTAACTCTTCGTCATCATCGTCCTCTATGGTAATTGCACTGCTTTCTCGAGTTGATTGGCCGCAAAAATGACCGTTTTACTCAGTGAATAATCTGTGGTTTCTGTCGCTGTAGCTACAACTTTAGTCGGAACAGCAGTACCGATTGCTAGAAATAAAAAGCAAGACTTTGAAAACTTATATTAGCAGCTGATAGCTGACCAGCAGGGTGGGTTTGAAAGAATTCAATCGGCTTCAGCAATCGCTTTTTAAATTGCCGATTCTACCAACGTCCACGACAAATGGAGATTGGTTTTTTGCACTGGGCTCACACAGTGTCCATACCTAACATTTTCTTGGTTAAATGGTGTTCTGTAATATCTCAGACTCGGTTTCTTCACGGATCCTTCATCGAACTTAAGGTTTCTTAATACCATTTAAACCCTCTTTGGTTAAAATGAGTATTAAATTTCGTTTCATTGGGGAAAAAACGTTAAAAAAACATTTAATAACTATAAATCCCTTATACCATGCAACAAAAACATCAGAAATCAAATTGGCAATATTTAAAAATTCTAAACAAATCGGCCTCCTACGAATGTTATCACCTGATTATCTCATCGGGGACGGTGATAGCGCTAATCAACGCCATTCAGCGTGTTTCACAGAAATATCAAAAAACAATCGGCAAGGACTACAGCTAGGTACTGGCTCAACTACTTTGTATACCGTGGACTTAAACCAATTTAATACAACTTCGACCGAAAAAAAACAAGTTCCATTTCCCCTATTGAAATAGTGCGTCCGTAAGCATTTGCCAACAGTGAAAACCCGGAAGTAGCTTCATATAGATACCTGCATTACCCTAGGAGTAAGGTGTTAAATCAAAATTTTTGGTGCAGAAGGTTTGAGAGGCTTTGGTATGTAAAATGGGGCGTAGATTCCAAAAAAAAAAGCCTCTTAGTGACCGTACTCAAGACATTTTTGTGATAGTGGCCATTTTTTGACTAAAAATCATAAATTCATATTTTTACTTTGGGTGTTTTGCCTCGGTCACTTTCTGTCCCCCGGGTCCCTGCTCCTCCTCCCCGCCTTCTCTTCTTGGCGGTTTGTGCGCTTTTTTCGGTTGCATATGTCCATCCTTTTTTGGCCCCCCCCGAGCGGAGGTGATCAAAAATCAGGGTGACTTTGGGGACGCTGGCAAACGAAGCTACGGGGAAAAGGGGGACTGATTTAAAAAAATAATCTGAATTGACGGTACGGGAACCAAGGGGGACACTGGGCAGGGGGGGGGGGCCAGTAAAACAGGGGTGGAGAAAGAGCCTGTAGGGGCCAAAAAGATTGTTTGTGGGAAAATGAGGACGAGACAACATTCACGTTTCAGTTGTGCACCATATTCGTCGTCGAAAGCGGTGTCCAAACACAGTGGTTGGCAAAGCGCGATCCAGCCAAGAGGGGGACAACTCGGGCTGCTGCACGATGCCCTAAACAAGGTCCGGGGCGGGGGCAGGGGGCTCCCAATCCACAGGGGCACAACCGAGAGCGTTGGCCGGGTCGGTGGGGCTGTTCCACAGCCACAGGTAGTTTCTGCTCGGCTTCCAGATAGCCCCACGTCCTGCAAGAAAACCTTAGATTGGTCGATTCTGGTTCCTCAATCTGTTGATCGATCGCCATTCAGCCCGATGAGATCAGCTTCAGGGGGTGGGAGAAATGCTTACCAGGTCAATACCAAAGAGGCTACGTGGTTGGTAGCAAGTCTTTCCTTTCCACAAGGCGACTTCTTCAACTCCTTAGAGACTGTTTCAAGAGGTTGGACTTGGCTTATATGAACCTCTCTCTGGATTTAAGGCGTTTGGCAGCAGGTCTCTGTAGGGTGCTTCACATAAGATACTTGCACTACGCACTTGCAAGCCTCGCTACAATCACGGCGACGGCTGTCTGGTGGGCACTTCCCTGCTCGGTGTATAAGTTCTCCATAGGTTGAAGCGAAGACTCCTTTGTCAAGCCGGCATGATACATTTAACATCGCAAATCAAGCTTCTTGACATGGGTTGATCTTTCCCATACATACAGCATACAGAGCAAGTGCCTTTAAAGCATCGCTTTGACTATAGAGAAAGCAGTACTTGCAAGGATTCCACTGATCACCTGGATCTGAACGTGAAGAGATTGCTCCAAACCCCATTACATGCCATTTTGCCCAAAAGTGAACAAGACTGTGCGGAGATTCATACCCAAGGCTTTAGACGGACTATATACCAGGCCTTTCTTCTAAGGAATTATAAAGAATATCAAGAGTATACTACCATTTTTGAAGGCCGATCCTTTTTCAGGGCTAAAACCACTGTTAAAGGTGAGGAAGTTTATCTCCCAAGAAACCAACAGAACCTCCACATCCACACCCAGCGGCCAAATATTACACTCAACCAGGTTGTCCACCAACTACTTTTAATGGCAAGTGGCAGCAAGAAGCCCATGACTATCACACAGAAGTGTACGAGTTTTAGTGGCGACCCTGGTTCACTTCCCCTTTAACATGGAGAATTGGAAACCGTTTATTGCTAAACTTCAACCAGGAAAAACTTACTTTTAAGACTTGTTTTCAACTGTTTCAAATTTACACAAATGTTTGCAATGGTACCACAACTGACCACATGTCAAAATGTGTTCAGTACAGTCAATTAAGATTATTATTTTAAATCAGTACCCATTTTTACATTGGATTCGTTTGCCAGAGTACCCAAAAGTAAAAATAATGATTTTTGATCAAAATAAGCTATTTTTTGGCCAAAAAAGGATGAAAATCACCTGAAAATCTCACAAACCAATAAGCTGACTTTTATTATGATCATTGACCCTTTTTACATAAATTACGCTAGCCAAAACACCCAAAGTAAAATATGAATTTATATGAATTTTTCGTCAAAAAATGGCCAATAATCACAAAAATGTCTTGAGTACGGTCAATAAGACTGCTTTTTTTGGAATCTACGCCCCATTTACATAAAATAAGCCACTCAAACCTTCTGCACCAAAAATTTTTGATAAACCCACTTAGTCTCCTAGGGTACAGTTGGATACTTCTGACATTTCGGTCTGGGTTGCGTTCCAATTTGGCTGCAGTCCTTTTCATGATTGCCCTTGAAGATGGGAGTCATTATTTACCACATACTCTTTCCCCCCGATCTCTCAGGAATAAAAGCTTTTATTCATATCTGAGGGTATTACAGCTTAAAGAGTTCACTATTGGTTTTCTGGTCTCTTCACAATGGACCGATATTACCAAGTCTCATGAATGATCTATCAGACTACCTTGATTTTTTAAATTTTAATTTTGCACCCAGAACAATGCAGCAAAAGTAGAGCGCAAAAGTTGGAGGCAACAGTTAAATGCATATTTTAAGTATGTGAGTCAATTGAGACGTTTGTTTACGTTTCGAATGTTTTCAAGAATTTGTATTTCTCTATGGTAAAATTTAACATAGTGGGCCAGCGGCTATGGCAAGCCAAAGGATCGAATAGAAAATAACGTGTTAAGCAACGTGTTGTGATCAATACGTTTATGACCCGCTTGCTTGCTGAAAGCAATGCGTTGCTAAGGTAGCCAATAGAAATAGTGAGTATTAAAATTTAACGACAACACAATTTTGTCATATCGTGTCATTAGGATAAAAGAACCAGTCAACATAAAAAAGCCACAATATTAAAACTTCATTTCAATTCGAATTACAAGAACTGTAAATAAAGACCCCAAAAAAGTAACACAGCATGTCTAAATACCCCATAGGTTACAAACCATTGGTCTTTGCACGAAAACAAAAGTATATCAATAGTTCGTTTTCTTCAGTAAATTGTGATACCCTTCTTTCCCCATTGCGATCAATATTGCCAACACAATACCCATTATAAGAAAATCTCTCCCTTTTTAAACGTTGCAATAAAAAGGTATAGCCATATTGATTGCCATTCAGTGAAAGACTATTCTTCCCGTAAGTGTGTCACAATGCATGGTTGTACATGGTTGTGTATTGTAACCTTGTAATAATGTCTTCAGTTGCAACTTTGAAAATGCGACATTTTCGTAAAATGGACATTGTGTTGGCGATATTGATCACAATGGAGCAAGAAAGGTGTCAAAATTTGCAGAACAAAACAGACTATTGATATCATTTTATGTTTTTGTGCATAGACCAATGGTTTGTAACTTATGGGGGCATTTAGACATGCTGCGTTACTTTTTTGGGGGTCTTTAGATAACACAACATACACTGATGAACCAGATCATCACCCATCCATGTATAAATAAGATAACCCAATTGAATACAACAATACACAGAAACGCAGCTTCACAGGATACACTGATCAATTCCAAATTATAATTACGGTATACACATACACTGATGACCAAGTTCATCACCCATCCATTATCAAGAACAAATTCAACTACAACTACTAATAATCAACAATCGCATCGGAACACGTAAACACGAGATCCCCTTTAAAGACAAGATAAATCAATACAGTATTAAACATTAAGGCAATATTTTACCGATTAAATAGATGTCTTCTATATGTACATGTATAATTGATAAATGGTATGTTTCATGTTAACTGATACAGATTTTTAACTACTTATACGAGTAATACAAAATATCAATTATTTTAACACTTAAGTACATCTAAATACAGTCATACAATAGAACACCTTAAACTATTACAACCTTAAAATACAAAATTCAAAATTTAAATACAACCCGTCTGTTCATATGACAGAAGTATTGATTAAAACTGGAATTCCGCTCTCCCCGTGGTTCATTTGGAGTTGGGCAAACGAACCATGAGAATACCCCGTCCTTCGGAGGGGACGTTAAGCCGTCTGTCCCATATACATGGAGAATCACGCCTGTATGTGAAATCGCAGTTAGTTTCGATAAGGGTAGGGTGAAAACCCCTGGCTGTCCCAATTCGTCCTGGATCCCTGGGCATCATTGGAAAGCAGTGTCTAAACACTGAATGATCTACCCAGGCTAAATAAGACAGAAATAAACGAGTTGCCCCTTATAGTCGCCTTTTACGACATGTAAGGGGGGACAGCGGGCCTATTCTTAACCCCGAACCCGCATGGGGGGGGGGCAATAGAAATAGAGCTTCAAAAAGCAACGCGTTGTTTTCAGCAAGCCAAATTGGTCAGCGTATTTGTCTTAACGCGTTTTCAAAAGCTCCTATTGGTTACCTTAGCAACGTGTTTCTTTTCTAACCAATCACAAAATGAAAAACAACGTGTTGCTTTCAGCAAGCCCAAAGAGTCATAAGTTATTGATCACAACGTGTTGCTTGCTGAAAGCATCGTGTTGCTTGCTGAAAGCAACGTGTTGCTTGCTGAAAGCAACGTGTTGCCTAAAGGTCCCATTCTATTGGCTACCTTAGCAACACGTCGCAATACGTTACAACTCTCAGCTTGCCATATGCGTGTGCCTCTCATGTATTTGTTGTGTTACGGCAGGGCAATTCCACGGTAACGGAAGGACGTTTGGACTCAATTTACAAAGTTTAAATACATTTATCTAAAAACTTTCATTTCGACCACCAAAAGTATCAGCAATCTGTACTCACATTGCACTAAGCTTGCATTTCCACAACTTTTTTTTAACATGAATATCTTTAGTTTCTTAATATGAATATCAATGACGTCGAATGGACAAGGGTTTTCAGCTTAGTACGCGTTTTGCCCAAACAGTTTTGTGAATCAATTTTGCTGTAAACATTAGAAATGCAATCTATAGAGTTCTAACTATACTACAACACCTTCAATTGAAAAAAATGTTTCCATTATTGAAAGACAATGCGTAAAGTGGATTAAGATTTGGTAACGGAAGGACGGTAATGGAAGGACAAAATGTCTACTCAACTAAGCATGAACAAAACTTTATTCTACATTACTTAAAGGTGCATTTTGTGATCCTACCACCTAATTTTTTGTTTATTGCTCACTAGAAATCCCCCAAAAAATGGTTTAATCCCAAATTTCAGTCGATTTTGTAAAGGCGTTTTGATGTTAATATCCGAATGTGACAAAACTTGTTATTTGTTATGTGGGTAGTGGTGGATGCAAGTAGTGGTGTCGTCATTTGTGCTTAAGAGCACATCCGCATTATTTACTCCGCCTCATTACTACAAAGATGAACAAACCAGATCCCAGTGTCCAAATTGACGAACCTTCGTATGTGGGTGGTGGTGGATGTAAGTCATACCCATGCATTGTGTCATTATTTACACATTAATGAGCTCATTTGCATATTTGTACTGCTTGGCTCATTACTAAAAAGGTGGAAGTTCTACGAGATCCCAATTTCCAAATTTGACAAATCTTGGTATATGGGCAGTGGTGCACTGTTTCAATGATCCGTAATTGTGCATATTAATGAGCTTATTTGGATATTTGTTCCCACCAGGGCATCTCGCAAATTTTAACTTGCAATATTTTAAGTAAATGTAATAATTTCATTAATACTTTCAAATGTATTTTGCTGACATTGCTTCATTTGAAGCACAAAATAGAACAGTTTACCATCACAAAAACTGCACTGCATGCATTTAAAGATCTTATTAAAGGGGCATTTCGTGATCCACAGCCTCGTCCCCCCGACAGTTGAGATTTTCGTGTCATCTGAACCGTCAACATTAGTAATCCATATGTGCCAAATCTTACATGCAAATTAGGTCGTGTCTATAAGAAATTCGCAAATTTGGTATTTTCTGTCCGTAACGGACAGAAATTATAGCACAGTCGCCTTGGGACCTTGGAAAACGAACATTTGCTCGTAACACAAAACCGCAAAGTCGGGATCAGCTAAAAAGTTGTGAATAAGCTTTGTTGAGGATATCTAGTGAACAATGAATAAAACAGGTGGTGCTGGAATCACGAAATCACCTTTAATTGTAAATAATTAATGACATGAAATTTTAACTTTTAACTACATCATTTTACTAAACACTGCAGGAGTTTGTTCAAAGAACAACTGTTTTAGAAACAGTTTCCACCAAAAATCACTGCATCAAGTGAATACTGAACTTTCAGTAGGTTATGCTTTAGTATCAAAGTTACCTATAGCCTTAACATCCAATGTCAGATTCCAAACATTCAAAATCAAAGCATTTGTTACAAGTTGTGATTTATGCCTAGGAAGCAGAAAATTACATTTTGCATTATAATCAATTGGTACCATATCGCTTCCGAACAAACATTCAAATTGAATTTCCCTTAACTCTAGACATTGGCATTAACACTTGCTCTCTAAATATAAAAAGAGTGAAAAAACGAGTGATCTTAATTCACTCGCATTAGAGTGTAAACCACTCAAAAATAGTTGAATGTGTTGGTTAATCCACTCCAAAATGAGAGAAATCACTGAACTTTCACTCCAAAAAGAGTGAGAGTGAACACCACTCTAAAATGTGTCGTCCTCCATTAAAGAGTAAAATTCACTCCTTTTTGAGTGAATATTTAGTAGAACGAGTAAAATAGTGAAATGTGCACTCAAAAAGGAGTGACGTTCACTTTAAGCGAGTGAATGTCCACTCTTTAAAGAGTTAAATGGAGGACAACACATTTTAGAGCGGTGTTCACTCCCAATCTTTTTTCACTCTTTTTGGAGTGAATTACCCAACACATGCTACTATTTTTGAGTGGTTTACTCTCTTTTTCGAGTTAATTACGTTCACTCGTTTTTTCACTCTTTGTACATTTAGAGAGTAAGTGACCAAGGGGTTTTCACTCCCGTTGGTGCCCAAGGGGGGTCCATGGGACCCCTAAGGAAACCACTTTCCCGGGGAATTTTTGTACAAAATTTATACCACATGTGGAGAGTCAAAAGACAACTCCAAATCAGAAATAAAAAATGAAATTTGTTATTTGGGCGGCAAATTAGGGGCAAACATTGTTTTCAAAACACGCGAAAATGGCAAAAAGACTGTAAATTCAAATGAGCTTTGCGCTTACATGGAACTTTTTATTATGTTGATATCTGCTCTAGAAGACCCAAAATACATATTTAACACAAAACTTGCAGTTTTAGGGAATCCTGTATTTTTACGGGGTTGCAAAATACACGTCATTTTCCCATAGACTTTGTACAGTAACGGTTTAGCAATGTCCACAATGAAATTGTTTTCAGCACATAAAGGGTTAATTATTTTTACTGTTACTAATAATTGCTTACTTATGTGTGAACAAATATCAGCAAAAAAATTTGGTTTGGCTCTTTGATTTTTAAAAATATTCTCAGATGACTTCCGTTAGTGCCCAAGGGGGGTTCCATGGGACCCTCTCTAATTAACTCATTAACGGCTTGGCCGATTTTAATTATTTTGGTCTGAAAAGCGCATTTAAACTGGTCAGACAATTACAAAATATTTCGGCGCAAAAATCCCACGCGTAAAGCGGCCAGCGCGAAAACAAATTTGGAGGTTCGCTAGGAACCCCCCCCCCCCGGTCACTTAAGTGTTAAAGGTGCTTGTTCCGATCGTCTTTGGGACTCCCTCTGATTTAATCGGAAGTAGTATCAATTCTGATATCAGATGAAAGGGCGTATTTTTCTTATTGTGCTCCTGAAATTTCAGCTTCCAAATCCAATTCTTTCCCAAGATATTGACAAAAAACTGCCGTTTTAATGGTTAACCATCAATATTAGCACAATAGCGAATAGGGCGTTGCACTATGTATTATCGCGTCTAGCATAAAAACCGCAAGTTTGTTTCCACAGTAATTGTTGGTCAGCGTATACAAGTGTCAGGCTTCCATATCAAAGTAGAGAACAAGATAGACAAAAATCGGAAAAAGCACCATTAAACCTTGTTGAGAGTCGAGAGTAAGAACGTATATGCGCACCTTGAGAGTACGAAAAGTAGCCCTATTTTTGGCAAGTCTACTGCGCCTTAGGGCGGCCCCACCATGTAAAAAATAGCAAATTGTGTTGACAACACTGACTGACCAAAAAATGATCAGTACTCATCAGCTACCAAGTACATGTAGAAGACCAATAACGAAGATAAAGATTGATAGTACCACACCCATGGATTCATTATTGGGCTCATTGGCACAACAATGCATTTAACCTATGGAGTAATAGGACCCTATGTTTTCTGGTAATGAAGAGGACCTCTCATGAGCATAACAATCAGACCTTAAGAGGATTAAGCATGTTATTTTACTTGTCCATAATGAATTAAATTTGTGCAAAAGTTAAGTGAAGGTTATATTATTTTCAATGATGTGTATGTTATGTCCTAATTCCTTTCCGTTACATCCCTTCCATTACCATATTGTAACGGAAGGACATGTTTTAATTAACTAATTAATATTTAAAAAGTCCAAAAGTTTCAGTGAGACTGCCATATTGTAGGCCTTCCTAAACTTGCTTTGAACACCAACACTAACTTTCTTTACAATCACACGTCATCTTTTACAAAAAAGAAAAATATAAGTACTTTTTTGGTAACGGAAGGACATTTCAGCAGGCCAAAATCTTAGGAGTCGCTGAAGTGGAACAAACAATGCGAAACAAGAACAAAATGATTTTATCAATTTTACATGATCTTATCTGTCACATGACTTAAAATGTTGATTTCATATACGTTTTGAATGTTTTATGATACAAAACTTTCTTTCATAATTTATCAATTTTTTTTTTGTTAAAAACAGGATTATTAATTTAATCTTGTTTTTCGACCAAAATAAGTGAAAATTACAATTCTGAGTTAAATCATGAAAATATGGACTTTCAGCATTCATTTGACACTAAAATTGTTTTGGTCACATGCATTTTGAATCTTTTTGGTGTCATTTCCACTTTTGGTGGAATTGCCCAGCATGAGAATCCGCTTTTACCATCTTCCATCGTTCAGACACTAACATTTTCTAACAATACAAAAATGTCACCGTCTAATACATGTAATGACTTACTTATTGATTTTGCTAAAATAGTCTCTTCTAGAGACCCAGTTCTGGAAATCATCACAGTCGTCGTGTCAGTGTTTGCAGCTCCCGAAGTTTCGTCAATGTTGTACACCGCGGATTGGAACACAAATTGTTCTGCAAGACAGACAATATCATTAATGATAATGTACCTGAAGTGTATTCCAGCCATATACTCCAACTGTTTTTATATTATCGTTGCCCTATAGATTTAAAACACGCGGAACATCTAACTTCTTATAGTGGGCGTATCCCATAAGTGCTAAATGGATCAATATCACACCGCTTTTCCGAAAAAAATCATTATATGGTTTGTTTGATTTAAATCGCGATTTCAAACAAAATCCTCTTCTCTTGTTTTTATCTTGCCATTTTGCACATTTCAAAAACCTAAACTGACATCCTGATCTTAATCCTTAGAACACGGCAAGCGACTCAGTCGCTAAACGATCAAAATTTGTCAATTTTGTTTCAAAGGTCAAAATTATTCATTTTCCAGGCATCTTCAGAATCCGGCATGAAAAATGCATCTAAATTAGTCCAAACAGCCTAGTCCCTTTGCTGATTATCCTTTGCGATGGTTTTCTAAATGACCTCACGTATTTGTGACGCCACTATGAGCCACTGACTGTGCTATACGTACACCGAATTGGCCGTGTCGATATGATTAAACTGTGATTCCATCTTAAGGTCCGGAAAATGATATTGATAAACCTGACTCCAATCTTTACCAGGACATTCCATTCCAATAAGGCCAAAAAAAGAATACACTACCAGTGACATCATTAGTGAAACTATTGATTTTCAGTCCGGTCATGAATTTAGATTCACACCAGTCACTGGAATTTTCTATTACCTCTGAAACATATAGTGGGTTCACTAATGATGTAATCACCAACCCAACTATTAAATGCTTTCCTCGTCCCCCTCCCTTGTAGACTTGACACAAACCACAAATCATTCATAATTCATTTCCTGGGACCTTAAGACACTGAAATCAATCAAAAAGATGAGTAGAGGTCGAATACTATTGGTCATCAATTGATTTAAATCATCATGGTTTCAAATTGCGCCTGGATACTGACACTTTCACAACTGACCTTGGTCAAAATGACACGTGACCTTTTCACTTTTCAACCTTGATTTATATGTTTTTTATTCTTTAGCTTATAACCAGTAGTATGCATGTGGTTGTGTTTATTTTTTTTGATTTTTTTTTTCTAATTTGCTAGCCCTGTTTTTATCTCAATCCCTATTGTTTTTCACTTGCGTCTATAAGTGTTCATCATAAACGCGGAATTATATACACAGTCCCTGCTCCTGTATACTTCACCCACCGTGATCTTAGCGGCGCTTGCTTAATTGCTCCCCTCCATTTGGGCCTATAACATACAGGACGGGTTTGGTGTATATGATTTTGCTTCCATTGTTTAACCTACGTGTACAACTTGATTTGTTATTACGATCACTATAATTATCATGGGTTTTTTTGTCATCAATATCACTTGGTAATTTGTGTTTCCGCTTTTTACTGTACTTGTTACAACACCGAATTGTAATTTACGTTGTTATGTAACCACACCGCACACACACATTAACTTAATCGTGGATTGCGTTTTGAGTGATAGCATAAATTCATTTTGGGTATTCTGGCTTGTTAGAGCCTTATTTGTAATTGTAGCACTACATCGTAATCATCGTTGCCATTTTTTGATATTCCTGGTTTAAGTAAGTTTTGTGAAATGCGGAATTATAAAAACACACCTCTGCTCTTTATACTTCACCTCACCCCATCTTATCTTAAGCGCTTGCTTTAATGCTCCTCCTCCTTTGGGCCCAACTTATACAGGATCAGTGTCGTGTCATTGTTTTGCTATCATTGTTTTATCTCCATGTATAATTTGTTTTGGTTACTTACGGCCAAACAAATATTCGGTTTTTTTTTCTTATCAAATTCAACCTGGTAATTCTGTTCGCTTTAACTGTACTTGTCAGACTATACGTAACACCCGGATGTTTACTATCCTGTACCCACCACCGTTAATAGTATTGCTTTGCTAATTTCTGTTAATATAATTTCATCTTGGTAACTGCTTGTTCGCCATTTATTTGTATTAGGTTGTAACAATACATTGTAGTCCTATTGCCATATTGCTTTCCTGTAGCAAATTGACTTGTTTTTTTTTGAATTCACACACATCTATCCACACAAACCTACACACGCTCTCCACCCAAACATACAGCACATCTACACCTCACGTTTTATTTTAACGCACATACACACATAACCCATTATTTATTTGCTTGCTTAATATCATAAATCTCATCTTGGAAAACTATTATTCGCTTCACTGAATACGTGTGCATACATCACCCCCTTTTTTTTGCGTTTTCATAGGCCTCACTGCTCTGCTCCCTTTGATGTATTCCTCTGTTTTCATTTCAGACTTGGTTACAACATTCTTGTACTTTGTCTTACTGAATCACACACATGGCCTGTCATAACACACAAACACCACCGCACAACAGAACTAAAAACCCGGGTATCCGTCCCTCTACCTATTTTCTTTTTCTTGCTCCCTGCCCTCGCTCAATGCTACCCCCCCCTTTTTCTAACGATACCATTGTTTATGCTGTCACCCCACTCCCGTTTTCTTCCCCTTCTGCTCTGCTGTCTTATGAAATTCAAATGCTAAGTGCATCTCACATTGTATTACCTTGCACCCCATTGTCATAATTTCCTGCCGTTCTTTTTTTGACCAAAACTCTGTTTTATTTTTCCCCGACCTAATTGTAAAAGTCTTTTGAAATTGTAATTCAACCTAATTCGTAGTAAATGCTGTAATTAGTTTTATGTATAAATAATCTTAATTAATTGTATTGTTGGGTTAAGTCTGTTTCCCTTGTTGTAAGTTACCCAATTTCATTTGTACAACTGCTGTACTTTGTTTTTGTATCAATTAATCCTTATCCATTTTGTAATTTTCTTAGTCCCCCTGTTTGTTCTACGCTGTGCTTTATGTTGTGTATTCGTCTGTCTTACGTGTCAACACAATCTTGCCCACAGTATGTCCTCCTGCTATCTAACCGCCGTACCCGGTTTCGCAAGTTGCCTCTCTTCTTTCTTCCTTCTCCAACCACCTCATCCACCCATCTTTCTCTCTCTCTCTCTCTCTCTCTCTCTCATAACATTCTAACTCTCTAGTATTTTCCTTTGATTTTAATCTTTTCGTATGCCGCCCTGCATATACACTGCCATTTAACCCCAGCTTCACGACGATGACTTCCGCGCATCCCTAATTGAATTTTCAACCAACACTAATTGAACATCATCAAACTTTAACTCCCTTTGCATCACTCCATTACTTGTACTTGCAGACCCCATATCATCTCAACCTGTGACCACCCATCTTTCATCACAATCCCGCAAACATCCTAGTTCTCTGACTCCCGCTTCACACAAGACGACTAGTTGTCAACAATTAATAAATCCATCAGCATCGACTCATTTTCCTATTCCCTGTCATTTCAACTGTCGTAGTATCACAAAATCACACATGAAGAAATACACTACACTTGATCCCTCAACCATCTTTCTCTTTCTTATCATTTTTTAGAAACATGGTGTCCCCTACGAAACCAAATCACCACCTCACTTTAATGGCTACACGAACATTCCAGGACCTCCCCCTGCAAGAGGAAAGGGGAGTTTGTCTCCATAACCAATCACCTCTCAGACACAATCATCGACAACAACACCAGCACCAGAATTTGACTCACTTTTCATTGAACTCCCCATTAACACTCAACAATAACCCAACACATAACCGTCGGATTTATTTACAGCCAGACCGTGCATGAACACACTATCCAAAATTTTTAACACAGCTTCGAGCCCTCTCCTGACTAATAAACCAACCGTGACGTCTATATTGTCCGGCGACTATAATATCAATCTTCTTAAATTACTCCAGCATCCCCACATTAATGACTTTATAACCTCACTTGCAACTCTTATATCCCAAAAATTAACAAACCCACAAGAATTACGCATAACACAGCACGCTCATTGATTACATTATCACCAACTCCACTGACACGGACTCCACACCAGGGATATTTGACACTGACACTACAGATCAACTTCCCCCAATATTCCTGTTACCATCTCTCAGAGCATAAGCAATGCCACAAAAACAACAATCACTAAACTTGACTACAGAGATCACAACAGTCGCAACATTTAACGAGACTCAACACTGACTCATGGGAACATATACTTACAGAAAATTATCTAACATAGACGTACAGCAACTCCATTACACTTATACCAAACATTACAACGAGTCATTCCCTTACAAAAGAGACCTTAAAAATCGTAACCACAAGGCAGCCCTGGATGAACAGAAATTTCCAAGTCAATCAAACCCAAGCACGGCCTCTACAAGACATACTGATGAAAAACACACCAGCAACCAAACAACATATCAACAATTACAAAACAATTAACCAACATTATTCGTATTGCCAAAACAAAACAAACACCGAACAAATTCAAACTCAAAAATGATTTTGCCAAAACCTGACATTCCACCTGACATTCCTCAACAACGTTCTAGGCAGGAAGGTGTCCACTAAACGGGGTTCCCTGACCTTTCACTCATAATAATCCGCATATACTGACCCTCTTTAACATAGCTAAGGCATTCAACGATCACTTCACTAACCTGGGCAAAAACTTGGCTAACAAAATTTCCACCTTCAATAACTCATTAACACACCTTCAAAAACACTTCCCTCAATGTTCCTGATCCAGTTACCTGAAGATGAAATGCACACACTTCGCCACCTACTGAAACCGTAAAGTGCGGGGTAACCCCGACAATAATAGATCCCGGCGATTGCTAACAATCATATGATAACATCATTTCGCCTCTGATGCAACTATTTAACCAATTCACTCTCTCACCGGAACTTTCTCAAGCACCTCCAATCAGCCAAAGTCCTTCCTCTTTCCAAACAAAGACGCACATAACTTTGCAAATTACCAGGCCCATTTCTTTCTTTCCATCTTTTTCAAAACTACTTGAAAAATCATGTATGCACTGTCTGTCTACATTCTTCAATAACCAACAACATTCTTGTCGTCCTGACAATACGGTTTTTTAGCCCAACGCTCAACTTACCTGGGCACTCCTTGAACTAACACCAACCGCAAACTTTGCACTAAAAAATAAACTTCCTCCCATGGTGGTATTCCTGGATCTCTCCAAGCTTTCGACACCATTGACACCATGACCAACCAATTCTCTTTCACAAGCTTTAATCATTACGGTTCCGTGGTGTATTCCAGTGAGTGGTTCAGGAGTTACCTACTAACCGCTCACAATCAGTCTACGTGCACTCCACCGCATCATCCATCAAACCTATCACGGTTGGCGTCCCGTAAGGCTCAATCCTTGGACCCCTTACTTTTTCATCATTTTACATAGAAAATTGACATCACCAACATCTCCAACCCACTAAAACTAATCTTATTTGGCATAATGACACAACCATTTTTCCTTTCAAACCTAACTTAATGCACTTTTTTAAACAAAGAATCAGAACTCGCAACAAATTCACTGACCTGGTTTCGGGCAAACAAACTTTCAACTCAATTTTTTAAAAAACTACTAATGCTTTTTTCTCTACACACACACACTAATCACAATCAAACATTAACACTCATACCCATAACAATCTCCAGGTTACACACACCAATTCTTGGCTCACAATCGACGACACTAACATGGAACTAACACAACCTCAATGTCTGCACAACAAAGCGTCTCCCGCAAGGGTACAATCTACCACCTAACCACCACCTTCCACACACCTTAAAATCCTTTACAACACACTAGTTCTTTCCACCCTTAGTTACTGTAACCCAATCATCTGGCCCTCCAACTATCATTCACACGACTCACCCAACTAACCGCAGCACAAAATGGGCCTTCGCACTATCACAACTCACCTCCCATAACTCACACTTTGGCCATTAATTTCATTCACTCACTGAAAACACGTACATTAGAGCAACTCAACCAACTTCAAACAGCGCTCTTCATGTTGACTACACACATCATTACCTTACCTTCCGAATTTTAAGCAATTATTTACCACAAATAGACAAATCTACAGCTATAACACCAGACAACCGACAAACTTCATCTTCCCCTCCCAAATCTTCCTCTGAAAGCACTTTATTCCTTCTCACGGCGCAAAACTTTGAATGATCTTCCAGATCCATCACAACAATTACAACACAATACTTTTAAAGCTCAACTGAAAAAACATTCACATCAACCAGTTTTACAATTTCTTTTTAAATTTCTGCCCCAAGTCCTTATTTTCGCGCACGTACTTTAGATTCGTCATCTCACTTTTCTATCTCTACTCAGTACTTTTTCTTCACTTTTACCTCATCTACCTCTGCTCCCTCATTATGAATGTCATTCATACCTCAGACAAGACCTGTTAAAAGTTGTCCTTTATGTCCAAATTTTTTCCCGTTTTCCGTTAGTGTTTGTTTCAGCTACTAGATAAAAGTTTTTTGTTTGTTTTTCGTTTTGGGTTTATGTATACTTATCTATTAATATTCATCCTGCCCTTACAGTTGTAAATTATGTACTTTTTAGTTTATTTTCCTTGTATGTATCAAAACAGATGTATTAAACTATGTATTAAAATTGTATTACAAAGGGCAATCCAATAACCATAAGCCCTATCGGGATGTTTCCATTACTGGTCCCTAGCATCTCATATCCCCCACCTGTTAATTTTAGTACAGTTTTCAATCGTTTAATTTTGTTATATTAATAAATAATGTAAACACATTGCTGTAGGACGAATCGGTTATGCTAAAATAAATTGAATCTGACTGAATCTTGAATTGGAGGAGGAAACCCATTTGAAGCTCTGTTTTGCCTTTGATTTCTTGTTCTTTTGCAAATTCCATCACAACGCAATGCAAATTAAAACCCAAACCTTCAAAAAACCGTTTGTTTTGAACCTCGATAGAAACGCTGATACAATGGCTAGTTATTGATTTTGTCAGTTTTACAAGGTTGAATATTTAAATAGACGTGTTTAAATTAAAACACTCTAAATGACTCAAACTGTTAACTTCCGTTATATTCACTAGCTACTGATGTTAGTATGAAAGAATGTTTATTTTCTAAGAGCTCTTTTTACAAATGCTTTTAAAAAAGTATTGCAATTTATATACCGTTTTAGATTTCTTTTACCATACAAAAACACTGCATCACATCTAGTGATCAATCACCCAACATTAATTTAAGATTGGCGGGGTTTGCTGAAAACTTCCAATTTTAAAAAAAATAAAAAAACACCGATTTACATAAAATTAAAATATTTTTACTAAATCAACCTGATTGTGACAAAAATCCTCCCATATAAATCATTGTGTTCCTCATCCATTTCAGTGCTTAATGAGACGCCATTTTTTCAGACGCCGTAAACTTTAGTACACAATGACAACCAAGATTTGTTAGCTTACAGCAGCCTAACTGTAGGTTCCTGTAGTGTAAAGGCTGACTCGTAGATTTCTCGATGAGGGCGCACTAAATTTTTTCAAAACGACGTGTTTTTTTTGCATATAAACATAATGCTTGTCCATCATATCTAAGCCTGTGTGATAAAACCTAAGCTCAAATCGCGGCTTCATATAGAAAATCACCACCTTTGTTTATAATAAAATTTCCGGATCCGAAACTTTCGAATAAACTGATATATATTTTGACTATTTTTAATGTTAACACGAAAAAAATATTTCAAAATCTCTTTGAATCAGTGCAAGTAGAATTTTACCCCCAGCCCAAAAATATGGAAGACACCCCTAACCCAACCACCTTTAAAAAAAGTCAATCAATAACACCATGTTAGGGACGTTCAGAAATTTTGACAAATATCCAATAATTACAAAAATTGGTTCTTAGGTAAAGATAAATGTAATTGTAAATTCCATAGACAAGGGGATAATTATTTAGAAGATTAAGAAGATAGTGATGAAAATACCAAAAACATTGTTTCATCAAATTGCATAGAAACTATGAGATCCTGATGAAGTGAGCCCCTCTTTTGAGGAAAATCTCAAACGTGTCTACCCCTGTAAATTACCCCTAAAGATTTTCCCACTTAAAAAATAGTTTTAAACACCCTGCTAAAGGAATAGCATGTGTGATTACTTTGAGATACTATTTGCTAATGGCAATTCAAGCAACCATTCACATTGTGCAATAATAGGCTTCAGAATTGGAAACCTTATTTCAAAACTTTAGAGGGTATGTACAGGGGGGTTTATCATTTAATTTTAAAAAAGTAAAATGATTTTTTTTATAGTTTACTAGGATTTGTCTATGATTTGAAGCTGCGGGGTTTCAAATTTTGTTTGAATTATCCACCCCCCCCACTATCATAGGGGCCTTATTTAAGGAAATTCGCCCCCCCCCCCCCCACAGAAAAAGATAACACCTTTGGTAGTTAGTACGGACCCTCTACATCAATGCTAGGTAGGTTGTACTCTCAAATTGTGGCATCACTTTTTTCAATAGGGACCAATTTAAGTTAAAGGGTAAAAAATGACTAAAATGGTAAAAAGGTCAATCTCAATTTGTACAGGGGTCAACATTAAAAGTTAATCTGATTATATCTTAAATACTTACAAATTATTGCCTGAGGTAAGAGGACTCCCAAGAAGTATAGTTTGATTATGTTAAAGGTTTACGTACGGAGATAAGTGTCAAAGATCAACGCCAATTGGATTAAGTTGCCCTATAACCTATTTTGTCGCATAACATAATATACATTGCAGATGATACAAAACTAATCCTTATGTTGACACATTTAACTAGATGAACAGCTTTCATTTTTTACCAAAATTGGAGCAACTTCTGATTTTGACCCCTGTACAAATTAATATTGACCTTTTTACCATTTTAGCCATTTTTACCCTGTAACTTCCAAACCAATGGTCATAGATAGTACAAACGATACATTTTTGGAATCCTTATGACTAGACGGACAATATGGCATATATTTCAACATGATTAGAGCATTTTAAAAGTTTGACCCCTGTATAACCTTAAATTGGCCCTATTGAAAAAGTGACACAATTTGCTAGTACTACCTATCTAGCGTTGATAGAAGGTCATATACCAACTACCAAAATGTGTCAAAACTTTTCTATAGTGAGGGGTAAACTATGTTTGACCTGGGTCCGTGCTCCTCTACTAGTAATACGAAGGTTTTAAACCCACTCATTCGCTTACATTGTCTATGTGGAAAACGGCCAACCTTTTGGTGTTTCTTCAAGAACACTTAAAATAACAAACCTTAATCCTTCCAAAGTTTTGAGGCGAAATTTCCAAACCAAAAAACATATTCCCATTAAAAACTGCTCAAGTTTCCAAATTTACTCGAGCACCCCCAAGGAGGTTGCTAGGCCTTAACTATTTGAAGGTTCCAGAACATTATGGTGCAACATACGGGACCCATGCGAGGGATAATTCCTATCGAGAGTGCCACCCATCTTTCAACATGCAGAGACTGCCGCAATTCATAGGGTGGTGTCACAATACAAAATTCTATCCACATGGTTGTCAGGTTCGTATTATTTCCCTAGCTTGTAATGAATGACCCTATCATCCATCACATCAATTTGGACCCAAAAAATAGATTTCTCGTGGAAAAAACCAGTTTTTACCTTGAGGGAATTTTGTATTTTGTCACTACCCCTCTCTGCAGTCTCAACGGAATAACTGCATGTGGTTTGGATTGTGGAAAATACTGATTCGTCAAACAAATCCTTGCTAGTTGCTATTCATCTACGTATCTTGCTGTTCAAATCGACAAATTCGCCTTGCGTTATCCAGCGCTTTAAGTTTTCGAAATAGTTAAGTATCTTTGAAAAAAAGATTCAAATTTCATAAAATAACTGGACAATCTGAATATTAGATTAAAATTTTTATTCTTATAATTATTAATGTCGTACGCAGCACTTTGAAAAGGTCTCAGTTTTCGAGTTAGGGTAGGTGGTCGAGTAGAAAATGCCAATGGTACCAGTGTTCGGGACATATTTGTGGGATCATCACTGTGTGGATTGTAGAAATAGAATGGTGCATTTTTTGTATGGTGGCCAAAAAAGGTCAAAAATTGACCCAAATTAGTAAAAATCATAGAATGGTGATTTATTTATTCTGACTTCCATATTGAAATGTCTTACTAATACATCCCCCACTATATAGCTGTAGATTCCAAGAAAATTGCTTTGTTTGGAATCTGGGTTAATTTTTGACCCCAGAAAGGACCAAAAGAGGTCAAAAATTGACCCAAATAAGGTAAAAATCATAAGAATGGTGATTCCAACTTCATATTAATGTAATTGTTTTTTTATTTTCCCCTATATTACTGTAGATTCAAGACGAATTTGCAACTGTGGAATCTGGGGTTATTTTTACCCCAGAAAAGGACCAAAGGGGTCAAAATTGACCCAAATAAGGTAAACTCTAGAATGGGGATTCCAACTTCCATATATGTAATAGTTTTTATTTCCCCCTATATTGCTGTAGATTCAAGACGATTCGAATGTTGGAATCTGGGGTTATTTTTAACTACCCAGGGCCAAAAACGGGTCAAAATTGACCCAAATAGGTTAAACATCGATAGAATTGTCGTTTAATTTATTTTTGATTCATATTGAAATGTACTATTTAATTCCCTACTATATAGCTGTATACATTCACAAGAAAGAATTTGATGTTGGAATCTGGGGCCAAAAGGGTAATTTCACACAAATTAGTAAAATCATAAAAGGGTGAGGTATTTATTCCATCTTAATTTTAAAATATGTAATAGTATATGTGAATGTGATCAAGCAAAATGAGTCGGAAGTCACAAATATTGATTTTGAGCTATAGCCAAACAAAAGGAGAAAATGTCTTGTGTTTCCATTGTTTGGCACCCTTCAACTGATCATATCTTGGGAAGTTATTGGTTCAGTTTCAATGGGGATTTCAGCAAAATGTAGCTTTTATAATGTTGCTACAGTTACATGGAAAAAGTAAAAATTGAATCTGACCGACTTCAGACTCTTTTTTGCTTGATCACAATAGTTTATGCCCATAGATGTAGCAGAAGAATTGAATGTATTAACCCCAGAAATGGCCCAAAACGGTAATTAAAATGACTTAAATGGAATAAAAACAAGGAAAATTGATTTGGTATGCATATGTTTCAATATTAAGGCAGTGATTTCAATAATCAATTGCCAATTTAAAAGTTTTATCATTTTATCAGTAGTGGCATCCAAAATTTGAAACGTTGGATACAATGCTCAAATGCACCTAATGGGTAAAAATAGATGAAACCAATAATGCATGGTTTAATATCGGCAGTCGTTGCTCTGTTAAATTGCTTGTAACCCTGGGTAGGGGCGGTGCGAGGCTGACGCTCCCATTCCAAAAAGTGCCAAATTTACAACCTTTTTTAAAAAAAAAAAATAGATTTGGCGAGCGAAAATATGTTGGTAAAAGTTTCACTTTGTCAGAAATATCCCCTTTGGAATTTTGGGAACCAAAATTTGCCCTTGTTAATTTTTGGGGAAGTCACCTTTTGAAAAAAATGCCCCTCCTAAGTTAGGTTCCTTATACTGACTTCGCAATGACAAAACTTGAAAAGGGTCAAGAAGGCCAAACCCAAAATTAGTCAAATGAACCCAATGATGCCACAAATTCAGTCTTTTTTCCTGCAACTAAGTAAAAACAATCAGAGGAGAGAAAACAGTTGGTATGTCAGATGAAAGTTATC
Source organism: Ophioderma brevispina (assembly GCA_023653785.1). NCBI lineage: Eukaryota > Metazoa > Echinodermata > Ophiuroidea > Amphilepidida > Ophiodermatidae > Ophioderma > Ophioderma brevispina. The sequence continues at coordinate 9,351 of JAMKCH010019378.1, read as the reverse complement.
CTAAAATGTGTAAATCTGATTCTTTTTGGTTTATTTCTGCCCTGAAATTATCACAACGTTTTTACTATACAGGTTAAGTATAATCTGAAAGGATGGGTCTCCAGCGACAAACTAAGATTGCTTCTACAGGCCTGTGTGGAAAAACTGTTGGTGCAGAAAATTGCCAATGAAGGGGGAGCTGCAGGGCTTTTTAAGTGGCAATTATACCAGGCAATCATGCCAGTGAAACTATTCCTGGAAAAAACATCCTATCGAATATCGGATCTAGGTTGAAATTAACCCCCTATACACAATTGTTTTGGCACAGAAGAGAGCACAGTTCGGTCTGCATTGCTACACGTCACTGCCAGATTAATCAGACCTTTTATTCTGTGGCGTCTTCCGTGGTCCAAATAGAGGTAGCAGATCACTTACCTACTCTGATATACTATGAGCAGAGATACCAGCTTGACTTTGAAGTGGAGCAGCAAACATGATAAAGACGTTTGCAAAGACGTACGCCACAGATTTCGACATAAGGCAAAAGATGATGATGATATTGCCCACCTTTGAACTAACATGGCAATCGTTGCGTCAAATGAGGCAAATCTATGTGGTTGCCAGCTGACAAACAGTGCAAAACATTTGGCTATTCCAGTGACTTTTCAAAAGATATAGTTCCATAGATAATTGCCCAATGATAGCTTTTATGACACTCTTTTGGGGTCTATTTTGACCTCTTTTTGGCCTTTTCTAGGGTCAAGTTTGGAGTCACCTAATGATTAAAAGGACCCTCTCTAAGGGCAAGTAAAAAACAAACCAGTGATCGTCCCGTCCGTTCCGATTGGACGACGCACGATTTTGTTAATTTCTTTTTTTTTTTTTTAAAAAAAGGCAAATCACCACCAAAAAGAAAGCTAAAAGGGGGGAAAATTAGTTAACAAAAAATATCGGAGCACTCTTGAACTCTCATACCTATTTAAAGATTATTCTTCATTGTGTTGAGCATTCTTCAACCTTAGAGTTTTACATAATATTCAACAACGCGAACGCAATCTTCAAATATATCAGTGGTGGCCATTTAGACAGGCGCCATCTTTTGAAAAAAAAAAAAGAACAAATATAAAGGCCCCCTCACTCAATTTTTTCAATATAGATGACGATCAACGTTTTCTTTTTAATTGGCCTAAAAGCCTCGTCCCCGGATCAACAGATTTTACAGGAAGTGATCAGAAAATATTAATATTGGTGTGTGGGAAAGGTACATTTATCTCATATTTACTATGTGAAATCGTAGGACTTAAAATATGTAAACTTACATATTATTAGCTATCTAGATGATTATTATTGTATCAGTATTCGAGGGCTTCATAAATCACGTTTTTTAGCCCTCATATCAAAACCGTTTGAAATGACACGGGCCAAGATATTTACACAGAGGGTATTGGAGTCATGCGATTCAATCAAGATGAAACGGATTATAATTGGGGGTGTCTCGTGACCCAAAATGTCAAAATTTAGTTTATTATCTATAACCAATATATTAATAGAAAGAGGTTTCATTAAAGGCTTAAAATGCATATAATTGGATGATTACCTTGCCATTTTTAATTTCCTGACTCATATTTTGGGTCAATTTATGAACTGTTTTGCCTTTCTGTGTCAAATTTGTTTTTGACCAAGATAGGTTCCAACATTCAAAATTCTTCTGGAATCTACTGCTATAGAGTGGAGAAAAATGAAAATGACTACGCATTTTAATAAAGTTGTTATAATTACACAATATTCTCTGATTTTACGCCCCTTTTCGCCTCTTTTGGCGTCAAAATTTGACCCTAGATTCCACCATTCCAATTCTTCTGGCATCTTGCTATAGAGTGGGGAAATTGAACTACTGTTAAGAGGAATATAAGAATCACCATCATGTTTTTAACGCTCATTGGGTCAATTTGACCCCTTTGGGCAACTTTCTGGGGCGCAAAAATAACCCAGATGTCCAACATTCCTAAATTTCGTCTGAATCTACAGGCTTATAGTTGGGGGACAAATAAATACATTACATAATAGGACATGTTGGAATCACATTCTGATTTTACCTAAGGTGGGTAAATTTTGACCTTTGGGCCCATGATTAAAAAAAATGCACACTTCTGATTTCTACATCCACCCAGGCGATGATCCCACATATGTACCTAACAGGTGGTAGCAATGAAATTTTTATACTCTTCCACCTACCCTGGGTGCCCAAAACTGGTCCGGCTGACGTACTAATGTATTACCAGAGAAGGTATTACATTACACAATTGAGAAAAAAATTTAAACGGAAGTTTTCCCGATAGCAATCCAATATATTGATTTTTCAATCTAATTAGAGAGTCATTAGGAAATGTAAAATGGACATAATGTGATTAAAAATATTAATTAACTGTACTGCGGTTACATAATTTGATTGTTATTGCTGTATTTCTATTGATGAACAAATGAAGATGATATTCAGAGCCTATTTCCTTGCCACAATCGAGTCGCGTACCCAGCCGATTCACCTCTTTACATAAACTGTTCAACATTGTTAAGGTTTATTTTAGTATTGAAAGTAATTGTGGTTTAAATTTTCACGTTTAATTCCCAATTTGTTTGTACACTGCTGAATTGCAATGGCATGCAGACTTGCAATGGCATACATCCACATTCAAAATAGGCATTTCGTTGACATGACATCGGACTTTCTTGGGCAGGGGTACCCTTGAACGATAGTGTTCCGTGAACATAAAAGAAAATAAACTTTCAAACTTTACCCCGCACTGATTATGTGAACAAGAGCTAGAACAACTACAACGAACACGAAGTTACTAGCCATTTTCTTGTAAATTCTTCGACCCAGTATCTGGATCTTAATTTCACCCACAAGTCGAATCTTTGAAAGTCCAGCAGTCAACGTCTTCTCAAACCACAACCGGGAACATTCACAATCACAACAAGAAAGCGAATTGGTGAACTACAAGCAGCCAAGCCAAACGCCACCTGATGTCAGTGTCCTGCGATCTGACAACGCGCCGTAAGAGCATCTTCACACAATTAAATGGACATGGGATGGATGAACACGTAATTATATTTCAAATAACAAAACAAAATGCAATCAATACATTGAAAATCGAGAGTACTCATGCACGTTGCATTCACGACGTCTTGACGTTTATACATTGTTAAAGCATGAGACTAGCCCGGTCTATTAAAAAATGCACTTGGCCGTATTAAAATGATAACTCAACAAGGACTAAAAACACTTTACCAATCCTACATAGTAAACTCTTGTCTTTTTAGTTAGCAAGGAGCGTTAGGAAGCTCTGTGTTCATAGGGGAATATGTATCACTACCGGCAAACTTGTTAAAGTGGAGTCATTTTTACCGCGGAAACCCATGCCGTCGCCACACCAATTTGCTCTTTTTTAAGTTCCAAGATAAAAAAATAAAGTGGGCTAAAAAGCACACAACTTTCTCACGCAAAACTTTGTTTTACCAAACTTTTTAATGTGAGGTAAACTGTTTATATTTCTCTAATTTTTGTTACCAAAATGTTAGGGTTTGGGGTTTTATGATCGGGATAAGGTTCAGACAGCTAGGGGTTTCGGTAATGTAAATACTACTTTCGTAATTTCTGTATTTATACACCGCTAGCGTGATTGAGGGGAAAGAGGTCACTCTAATACGGGTTGATCACTCTGCACATGACGTAAAACTTAAAGAAACGAGAATTACTATTTTTCTCCACGCCTCGTTTATTTGGGCCTTTATATGCCCTCAAATTTATTATGTCAAGAGCTGTCAAAGTTTAAGGCCCCCTATCTCAACATGCGCTATGAACCAGGTGAACATTTATATCTACTGCAATTGGATGTGCAAACGGGTTGAATAACTCTGCACTTAACGCAAAACTTAAAGAGACATTATATATTTTCGCCAGCCTCGTTTATTTGCCTTTATAGGCCTCAAATGTATTATGTCACCGAGCTGTCAAGTTAGGTAGGCCCCCCCTATCCACATGCGCTATGACGCCAGGTGAACAGTTAATACTGGCCAAATTGAATGTGCAAACCAAGGAACCAAACTCGCACCACCTCCCAAAGACCCCCCCGTTGGGTAGCTATGGTCGGAGAGAAGGGCTTCTTCAGTGACGTATCTAATACTGGAATGAGGGCAGCCCTCTTGTGAGGAAAGTAGGGCCTATTTGTGCACATTCTTTGCTCCTTCCGGGCACCGCCGAGCTACAGATGGTGGAATTCTGTATAGCCTACCTTGGCTCCAATCATAGGGCCAATCTGCATTTCCGTCTCTTTTCACTAAAGGACCCCCTTCTTTTTTTTTTTGGGGTGGGGGGTCCGGGTATGGGGTGGGGCAGAAGTTTATTTTGTTGGGAGCCCAAATTTTTGCAGATTGTTAACCACTATTGGTCCCCAATTGCTGTTTTTTGTTGCCAATTTTGGTGCTTTTTTGCCCCCAATCACGATTTTTGCCAAAGAATCCTATTATTTTTCTCTGTGGGGGGGAGGGCTTTCTTAGCCGGGGATACTTGGAAAGAACAACAAATGCGGAAAATGCAACCACCCCGCCCGAAAAAAAAAACGCTCCCCTGACACCTCACTGCTGTAAGCCTACCTTTGCTCCTATCTTACGACAATGTTTGTTGTTCATAAATTTGTCAAGCAATTTAAAAAGTGAAATTTTATAACCATGACATTCTGTTGAAACTGACATAAATTGAAATGCAAACATCGAGGAGACTTTCGCCCTAACAATAGATACACACAAACCTTGATTTGGCATTATACCTACACATGAAGTTATTTTAATGATTTCAAATTTGATGAGTGCAGAATTAATTAAAAAATTTCTCGTTAGCTTTGGTTTGTATGATCCGGGTATTACATTCATGATACACTACTGGACTCCCAACCACTACGATTCCCGTTTTATTTGGATTTTGCATATTGGAACTCCAGGCTACATTGCACAAATATATCTCTGGTTCAGAGCTCGGTTTTTTTTTTTTTTTTTTTTTTTTTTTTTTTTGTTTTTGTGAAAAGTCCGGTATTTGGCCCTAACCTCGGAATGTTTCGGCTCTCACATACTCTCACATCAACACGGATTGAAATATCGGTTGGGAAACTTTACGGATTGGATGGGGGGGGGGGGGGTCAAGCAATTCCCCCCCGGGGTTTGGTTTGAGTAGGGACGTGGCATCCGAGAGACTGGAAGTAGGACCCAAGCTATCAATTTTTTTTTTTTTTGCCAAAAAGGGACCCAAACCTATATATCGATGGAAAATTCGGGCCAACTTAAACCCAAATTTTTGCCATTTATTTATTTCCCAAAATTTTGGCATTTAAGCAATTTTTTGCTCCGGATGAAAAATTGAACTAATTTCCCAACAAGTGTTAGAAAAATGTGGCTTCGTTGAGAAAATTTGACTAATTTTCGTACAAAGTGAGAAACCTTTGAAAAAGAACAACCCATTTCATAACAAACTATTAATTAAACAACTGAAAAATTGATATACCAAAGGCTGCTATACCGCCCATTTCTATACCAAAAGTGGCATGAAAAGGGATCATTGATAAACCAGAAGGTTTTGAAAATAGGACCGATTCTTGTGGCACATCCCCGTATGGTCATTTGTGTTGAACCCCCCACCCCCCACGGGGTCATTCTAATCAAAATTAATCATACTTAAATCGACCATCCCTTTAATTGCAATTCCAACTGCAGTGTAACCAGACCTGCTTTCTTTCGTCGAGTAAAAGCAATAGTTCGCTAGTATATTTACTTTAGGCCTAAATGTTTATTCATTGTCATTGACCTCAACAGCCATGCCGTACCATATACCAGACGCGAAGGCTAGATCCGTGCGCGATTCCGTAGTCTTCTTGTAGTCTATAATAGTCAGGCGTAAGGTCACCATTATTTTCTTCCAAAATACTTTCATAATGATCATGATGCTAATTGATGATAACAAAAAATAGCTTAAAAAACGTAATTGTTCAAACTGATAGATGATGATCTTTATTTTTTATCCTCTTATATTTTTTTGTTTCCAAAACTAATAATTTTAAGAAATAAATATCAAGAGTCAAACTCGCCCACGCGATCACGATTTAAACGCGAGAACAAAAAGGTTACGAAATTTGCGTCAAAACAACGTTGGTGATCATTAAACGTCTTTCAATGAATTCGTAGTATAAATCAATCTTGAATGCTTTACAGTAGGTTCTTATTGTTCTCTTTCTCACCAGAATAATAATTTTTACAAAAATACGCACAACAGTTCAAAACTCGAAGGACCTGTCTTAAGCCACGAACATAATGATACCTCGTACCCTAGTCTATGGTACCCACAATTAACGTATTACTCTTTGTCAAAACCACGGGAATTCCCATACGCATCTACTATTGATTTTTCACATGTTTAGCTATGTTTTACAAACACGTTTATTGCCATCTCAATGAGCTAATCATCTATCCAGCAGTTTGATACACAACCCCGAGCAATCGACCTCCGAGGGAGGTATTACCTGAATAGGGTACACATTCAACATGGCGACCTCTGTGTTTGAACATGGCAGCCTCCAGGGAAAACACCATGGCCAAGTTCGATCTTTATAGTATAATAGGCCTATTGTGGTTGTTAAACAATCCCGCATCATTGACTCACCCAATGGCCCGTATTATTATTGAAAATTTACCATCGCCATATATCCAAAGACTCCCATTTTTCGACAATTTTTTTTGAAATCTGTCACCCCAAGCCTTCTACTTTTTTAGAAAATTTTGCCAAAGTTTCACTCCCCCAACCCCCTTTAAAATAAAATAGCACATTTCCACCAAAAATCAACCCTTACAATCTGGCTGCCTTTTCACCCAATACCCGTTTTGTACTTCTTCTCTATCTTTGAGCGAATGTCCCTAACTCCAAATTTTTTCATTCACCCCCAAGACAACCCTTTTTAAAATTTAGCCAAATTTCCACAAAAAAATCATTTATGGCTTTTGGGGCTTCTTTCACCCCAAGAACCCTTTTTGGGCACATTCTCTATCACTTAATGCCCCTAGCTTTGAACAGCAGCCTTAAACCCTTATTTTCATACGATGAATTTAATGTTTTAGTGCGCTTCGCGCAATTCAAACAGTAGTCATTTGAAAAGACTATGTTCATACTAAAAAAAAAAAAAAAAAAAAAAAAAAAAAAAAAAAAAAAAAAAAAAAAAAACAAAATATTAAACGTGATTATAACAAAATTGGTGGTGTACACTTTTGCCTCGCGGGGGGGGGGGGGGGACTCACATATGAATTGATATGGGTGTAAGCCTCGCGCTTCAAAACCCGGGGGCATTCGTTGACAGACGACGAAAACTAGGGTTTAGCAGCAAATTGCCCAAAATAGGGAATTCGAATGATAATTGCCAACATTTCGAAAAAAGGGTCCTTTGGGTAAGTTTTGGGGTGAAAAGTTTGCAAATTTCTCCCAAAATAGGGACCTTTGGGTGCAGTGTAAAATTTTCACACAATATGGGGTCTTGGTGATATTTTTTGTTTAATGGCGTCTGGGTGACAACGATGCTGAAAAGGGTTCTTAACAACAGCCTTACATACGCGTTGCTTCTAAGATGGGAGTGCACCCCCCCCCCCCGGGATATCGTGCCCGGAAGGAGCAAGAATTTGCAACAGGGAGCTAGAGAGACAGTGGTAATAATAAAAAAATAATTAAAATAATAACAAATTTCCACACAAATCACCCTTAATAATGGGATTTGGCCTGTTTTTCACCCAAGAATCCGTTTTAGCACGCTATCACCGAATGCCCTAGCTTTGAAAGCATCAGCCTTAACCCCAGTGTTTCCTGATAGGCAGGTGAAAATTCCCAACTTCAATTACAACGTGATTTAAACCATATAGTGGTACAGTATTTGTGCAAATTCTTGCCTCCTCCGGGCACAGAGCTAAGAGGATTGGGAGTGCCCCGGAGTGCCCCCCCCCCCGAGTACAAAAGGATACGACGGCGCAATGGGTCTCATGGTTTGTAGGTCTTTAATGGTATAGTATTGACCCATTTTTTTTTCATTTAAGGGGGGGGGGAACAATGTTGGTATAAGGTTATATCTTGTGCAAAATTGTTTCAAACTTGTTAAAAAATTAATCCGATCTACTCAATTGTGCCAAATTTTCCAAATTGCTAAAAAGCAAAAATTGGAGGAAAACAGTGCAAAGTATCATACGTTACATTTGGCCAAAAATGTGCATCTCTGCATGGTATATAGCTGGGGTCATTTTCGGCATCACTATTGATACGGGTCCACTTCCAGACTATGGAGCACGTACGCTTCCGCCATAACCAAACCAAAACTTAAGACCCGGCAATATCAATATTTTGTCATATAGGCACCTATATCTTTTAAAAAAATCAAGAAACTATTGCCTCTAATAAATTACAATAATACCTACAACCCCTGATTACACAGGGAGGTGATTTTGCTTTTTGCCACTAGGGCACCAGCGAAAAGTTAGCTCACATGTTTCGCAACGTGAAATGGTTGTCAATAACTACCTGAGTTTATGGCATAATCTTAACAACGGTGAAGTAATTGTTAACATTGTTTGAGAATACAATTGATCATAGTTAAAGATAGTACTATATCGAGGTATTTATTTTTAATTAAGATCAGCCTCTTGTGCATCTACAGCTTCCGTGTATAGGTGACATGACGAATTTTGATTCCCACTAGGAAACCATCTCTGGCACTCGCAGCAATGGCTATTCCTAACAATGACGTCATCTCCAAGTCTCCAAGACACTCGTCGTACCCTAATGACGATTAACCACAAACCCCCACAAACCACGCAAAATAACCCAATATCGTGGTCAAAAACCACACCGCGGCTCCACCAAACGCGATATTACACATCAATTAAGATTTTGTCGTTATTTACACGAAAATTTCCAACTTAATCACATTTACGGCAACAATTCACTACATCACCGACAGCACTCACGAAGGGGAGGGCCTGGGAACGTGGTAGCACAAAACCATTCGGTCTGTCTCATCCCTAATGCGATTACCACAAACCACACAAAAATACCCCAACCCTCGCGTCCAAAACCCAACACGCGGTCCAGGAAAACGCAAAATACAATCAATTAAAATTTTGTCTTTATTTACACCGCAATCTCTAGACATTCCCAATCACATTTGCAGCGGACCCCATCTCACTACATCGCAGACAGCACTCGGGAGGGGTAGGCCTGGGAAACGGGGTAACATCCCCAAATGTCGGGTCGCATGGAGAACAGGCTTCGCAGTTTTAGCGGCAGCCCGTGCCCGT
>JAMKCH010019377.1:0-21681 GCA_023653785.1 Ophioderma brevispina | reverse complement strand
ACATGCAGTCCTTTAGAATACTAATAGTTGCTTAGGTTTTGCTTTTCACTGATAATGTGAAAGCTCATAGTTGCATCTAAAGGTGTAACACAGTAACAGACAAAAATATCAAGGCTGGATAAGTTACACATGAGAGGAAGTCGCAAGTGCAAGCTAATATAACAAGAAGAGTCCTTAAAAAGGATAATCTGCCCTAATGAATTAGCTTCTGAATAAATTAGGCTGGTTATATTATTTTGCAGACCTGAACAATTAAAACATTAGGATGGGGAGAAGGAGAGATAGTAGTATTTAATGATACACCAACACTTTGTGCCATATAGTGGCATCGAGATACGCGGGGGGGCTATTCAACATTCGGGGGATACGTCCATACTTCAGTTAATTAGTTACTAAGTTCCATGGTGGATGATGGCGGGATGACTATTGTTTTCACATCCTCTCAATTGCCATTAACTTAAATAAAATTCTCGTTTAAGTAGGCCCAAGAGTCATTGCTATTCATCGAGTCTTTCCACCTAACTTAAAAGGTTGCTTCTGTTTATTCTTAATTATATAAACATGATTGAATTCCTAACGCACGAAGCTGTTTTTTGTGCATCTTTATAAGGCATACCAGTGCATTAATTCACACTTAAATAATAAGCTAAATACCATCTTCATATGTAATACACAAAATGAGTTTTAATATTGACAAATTACAATAGAAAATTTAATTGTTTTACATATTATTAGTTAAAGGATATTGATGTGGCCTCTGCAAAAAATATACCACATGAGTCTGAGTTTTTTTCTTTTGTCTTGTAAATAAATTCATTCTTCATGCAAAAAGGATATAGGTATATATCAAGTGAATAGGCCTATCGATAGCTATCATGGAGAAGGCCTATGTAAACCTTATGACATTACAGTGTTTATTTAACCCTAAGCGGCCGAGAGGAAATGAGAGGCAACGAAAACGTGGTACCGTCGGAAAATGCTTTTCGTTGCCTTGGGGCACGTCAAAACTATTTTTGGTCGAGAAAATGACTCTCATTGGCTCTCATGCATCTGGGCCGTCTTTACAGGAAAATGACGCGATGTTTCGTTGACCTGGGCCGTCTTCCCGGAAAATGACGCGATGTTTTTCGTTGCTCTGGGCCGTCTTCCGGGAAAATGACGCGATGTTTTTCGTTGCATCTGGGCCGTATTGACTGGAAAGGATGCGATGCTTTTCACTGCATTTGCGGACGGTTTGCCCGCAGAAGGCGCAATGCTTTCATCAGGCGGGTGACACTGTACAAATGCCCATAGAACAATTTCGATCGCTGTGTGATAGCGCCACCCATTTGATAAGAATGGGGTTAATTATGCATAAACGTATTATGACGTAAACCGGAGCATGAAGAGCATAATATCGCCACGCACGACTATGAGGTAGCGTAATAGTGCCACTCACGAATGCAAACTATATGCTACAAATTCATGCAGATTCAGTGTGCAGTACGCATCATTATTTATTTATTTACTTTATTTATTTATTTACCCTGTTATTGACATTTTCACGCGATGGTTCTCGTTGCATCTGGCCGTTTTCAGGAAAATGGCGCGATGTTTTTAGTTGCATCTGGGCCGTCTTCCGGAGAAAATGACGCGTGTTTTTCGTGATTTGGGCGTCTCCGGGAAAATGGGCGATGGTTTTAGCCCCCCCCCCCCCCCCCCCCCCCCCTTGCATCTGGGCGGTATTGACTTACGTACTTATTCCTGTGCCGGGAAAAACGGCCGAGATGCCAAGGAATGCAAACTTTGGCTATCGTTGCATCTGGGCCGTTAAAAATAAAATAGATGCCTTTCGTTGCATTTGGGCAGTCGGCGGCAAAACGACCGGTCCTGGTTAGGGTGTTTAAGGTGATTTTAAACTTTCACATAACTACCAAAATATGGCTAATTTTAATGGCAATAATTTTAATCAATATTTTGTTATTTATAGGAATCTAGTTATTTCCATTTTAAACATTCAAGGAACAGCAAATTTGAGGTGGTAGTCTATATATTGTAAGTACCCTAATTTTATCTGACAAGGTGACCAATGTGCTCAAGGTGTCGCGTGTTTTTGGATAGAGGGCTGTGAATCTTTAAACACACACTTTAGTTGAGAGTAGCTCCTAACTTTTTTTCTTTTGGTTTATTCCCTAATATATAACTGTAAAACTTGCATGTAACTTAACTTTCAATTAAACTTTGTGTCAAATGCTAAGACTACATTATAAAAGTTTGTGTAAATCACTCATTATGTGCTTTGCAAATATTGGTATATAGTAATAACGAGCATATTTTTTCTCATTGTCCCAATATTTAAGCATGTTGTTAAGACAGGTCAATTCCACCCAGGTCCATGCATTATGCAATAACATTGACCCAGATCACGCATTATGTTATATAAAGACAGTCAATCACACAGCCGATGTATGCACCATGCATATGGTACACCATTGACCCAGATCAAAATGTGGGTTTTGCCCTTGGTGCTGGTTCTAAAAAATTCCAGACCTCCACAAGTTAAGACAAATTGCATGGGGAGAAAAAAGTGAAAACCACCTTGCATGATTCATCCAGCATGATAAATAGTCCAACATGGTAATAATATTTGGTGCAATTACATGAAGGAGAGTTCTGCTATCTGCTTTTCATCATATCAAACAGGAGTGTCTTTGGTATGTAGATTTGGTGGTAAGTCACAACTGATACAAAATTCACTAAATATTCATCAATGTAACTGACCAATATACAAACGTTTTCAACCATTAGCACTTCAAATTAGGCTAATTGCATCACAATTTAATGACTAAACAATCTTTTAAGACTTAACAATAAAATATGTTAAACAACACATTTTCCAGCAGAATATGTGAAAAGCCACAAGGTTACATAGTTCTGCAGCATTTTTTTGGGCGGGGGTAGCATGCGGGCTACCAGCTCTATTCGCTGGGTTGTGACCTACTTTTCAAATAGCAGTGTGGCAGAAAATATTCGTGCCGATTTTATCCTCTAAAATCTACATGGTTGATAGTTTATGAAATGTTGTGCAATTATACGTCATATGGATATGTAATAATAAGATAGGCCAAGCGAAAACTGAACGTACATTTACAAAAAGAGATTAGTGTTCAGTAGAAAAAGTACAGGGCAATTTCAGCGAAGGTTCCTGAGAAATTTTACAGTGATTTTGGGTTAACAGGTTCTTTAAGTCGTTATGAGTGCATTGAATGACGGATGTTTAAACGTTGGGCACCACATTTAGCAAGTCGTGGGCGCGACGATATCAATAATAATAAATAAAAATTCCTTTAAAAAGGAAAGGGGGATCAAGAGGAATATCCAGTAATGGTATGTGAAGGATAGTAGATGGATATAATGCTTTATTTGTAATTGCTTGAGCCATGAGGCATTGAATGAATGGATGCCTTACACGTTTGGACCACATGTAGCAAGTGTGGGGTATCAATAAGAATAAATAAAATTTCCTTTAAAAAGGAAAGGGCGGGTCAAGAGGAAAATACCAGGTAAATTGGTTGTGAAGGTATTAGTAAGATGAATAGTGCTTTATTTTTGTCATGCTTGAGTAAAACGGTTCAGATGATATAAAAATTATCTTTCTTAACATAATTATTAATTTCTTTTAGGTAAATCAAGGGGACTATGTGTGGATCACGAAATGCCCATTAAGAAGGTTTCCTTTTGATGTTATGAATAAAAACGTTTTCAAAATCTTTCACTATCCAAAGGTTCATGTTAAAATTACGGAAATTTCTGGCAGCAGAATTCCAGACTTGTAGGGTAAATTTACAGATTTCTGTCATTAACGGAACTTTGACAGTTATTTTACAGAAAGTGTCTCATTATTATGAATAAAATGCGTATTTTAACAGAATTGTCCGTAATTTAATTACGGAACGAAAAAAAAAGTCTGGAATTTTGCTGCCGGGAAAAATTTACGTAAATTAAAATTTTTTATGTTTTTGATTTTATTGTTTTTACTTAAAACAGATGTTCCGTAAATTTACGGAAAATCTGTTTCTTAATTTACGGAAATTATAACAGTGTTTGGAGTGATTTAATTGCTTTATGTAAGGTAGGCGCGAGGAAACATAGTTTTAGGATTTTGGATTGGACAGCAACCCATTTAATAATAAGTTTTACATTTTTTAAGAAACATGAATGGCTGGATTTGATTGGATCAGCCACCTTTATTTAATTTTGCGGTTATATGGCATTTTTACGCAAATTAAACTCGAGAGACTTGATTTTTGGTATTCACCATTTGGGAACCCGTGATAATAACCTCAGGCTGTGTTTTCTTGCTCTGCATTTCAAACATCAGGTCCATAGGTCAAGGGGCTCAAAACGCATAGTCGGACGGACAGATCTTACGTTAGTAGTACTAGTGCATTTCCCCTGTGTGTGACATTTTACCTATGCGCACACTTTAATAGAATGTGATATTTACGAGTATATACGCTGTAATGATAGGTAATTTCATGATTAACGAATGGTCTAAGTTTGTATATGAATTGAAATAGGCAATGGCGTGGCCGTGAACATTTTTAAAATTTGACAACATTTAAGTCTTTGTGGGTCAGAGGTAAAATTTAAGAAAATATATGAAGTCATTGGGTGACAATTTGCTGAAGTGGGAGCTTTACATTGTAAAAAGGGCCTTAAAATAATTATTTAAAACAAAATGTTAGCGATCACGTTGGTACGTGTGCCAATCCTTATAACATACTTTACGTCCGCGGCATGTAAAAATATCCGGGCATGCTTCTTCTAGTTCTGCTGGTGAGTCTGCAGACTTGGTCAAACCTTGTGGTGGATAAGCATAGCTGTTTTGACTGTTTCCCGAATAAAGTGTATTAGGTTGTATTGATTGGTCGCATTTTTCCTTAAAAAATCTGTAAATGTAATAGAGGCTTGGAACCCCCATTCACTCTGCGTTAAATTATTTACGGTCATCTAACCTCGGCTAAGTGTGTCCAAAAAATCGCATAAGTCAACTTGCAAACCCAACTCCCACAAAAGGTGTCTTACTAATCCCTCCCATACCTTTTACATGGCATTTCCCCTTGACACGACCTTTCCTTTTTAAAGGAATTTTATTTACCTTGCCCCAGAGATAGAACAGTACATGGCATATAATCATATTAACCTTGGCTCAGATAGCAGTATAAGGCCACCTAGGATTGTTGTACGTCAGTTGAATTTTAGGCTGGATCAACAGGTTCAACAGTTTAAGCTATCACTATTATTAGTTTTATTTTGAACCATTGTGTGAACATTGCATTGCTGTGAATGAGATATAGCAAACCACACCGCACTCTCTTTAGCTGCACTGGGAATGGGGGTTACAGTACACATGTCAAGGCACATGGGACTTATACACTGTGGAAGATATTGGGGGCAATGTACAGTAACAGACGACCCTTTGGCAGAAAATGGCCACGGGAACTATTCAACCTACTGTAGTGTTTAAATCTTTTGGGATGTATACATAACAAGTAGCCTTGTAACATGCTTTGTATGCGCATGCCACATGGGTTCATATGGTAAATGAAAAACAAATTCCCACAGCAAAATCAAGTAAAAGGTTGTGGAAGCAGATACATTGGTAACCCTTTAACATGCGACAGCAAACATATGCTTTTTTTTTATTTATTTAGGGCCCAACATAACAAAGGGGGTATAAATGTATGGAAAATATTGCCAAGTTTTACTTTCATTTTTATGAGCTGAAAACTTTGCATCATTGCTAATGCTCAAGCGAAAATTACATAGCCACATTCTAATATCGCAGTGATAGGCTACCGGTACACCATAAGACCCTAACTCACGTTATACTACTGCGAGCAGTGCAGTAGTCTATGATGGTGGCTATGAATTATTTCAGTAGGGTAAATGAACCATTCACTATGAACCCCGTACACACGCAAAATTTGCTGTATTTCGACCAAGATTAGTTAATCTTGATAGTTAATTAAGTGTGC
Source organism: Ophioderma brevispina (assembly GCA_023653785.1). NCBI lineage: Eukaryota > Metazoa > Echinodermata > Ophiuroidea > Amphilepidida > Ophiodermatidae > Ophioderma > Ophioderma brevispina. Next base: position 15,661 of record JAMKCH010019377.1, on the reverse strand, counting down.
GTACACACTACATAATTAAAGGATTAGCAGCGATTTGCGACTTATTATCCTGAAACCATACGTAACCCCCCCCCATCAAATCATACACAATTCATATTCGTTTATATTTTTTGTACTGGCGTGGATACTGCGAACATAACCTGCAAGTGGGCGGGTGGGTTTGGTTTTGGGGGCCTTGACATCGGTGTATTAAATGACAAGGAGTACTTTTGATCAGATTCTGTATTCTACTATCGTGCGTATCAAAATTCCCGACTTGAGATCAAAAAAAAGCCTTTCTGGTGAAATCACAAGATTTTAAGCGTGATAGTGTGCATAACATACAGTTTGACCTCAAACACAAAAAATTATTGGTCTTTCTTATTCGTGCACTGTGTAAAACCCACAATCAAGCTGTTTAGTGTAGCTTTTGAGACACCGTCGCTGTATTGTCTATTTTGCAGGAGACGGTTTACAAGTTTCCTCAAATACTATGTAATTTTTTTCACTACTTGGTGTGGTTTGTTTAGCCATTAAAGCAGTTATATGGTAAATGTATACCACTGATCCCTGATTATATGATTGAAAAAACGATATTTCCACATTTTTTTTATTTTCCTCGGCATTATCGCTGCTTAATCCCCTTTAATATACAATGCGTCCACACTAGCGGAATACTAAACATAGATTGAAACAAGTGGGCCTACTGGAAATATGGCTTCAGGCATGTGAGTGTGAGTGGATTTTTGAAAATTTAAAAAACCAGAAAATTGAATTTCCTGTATACAGGACTACAGCGCAATTCACTGTTCAGCTACTGGCAGTGTGAAGGTTGCCGAATTTGACAGACTCATGTGGCACTTTCGCTACAACTAAACTATTAGGCTAGATGGCCTGCAACAAAAAAAAATTGACATTTAAGAAAATGAAACATCAAAGAACTTAATTACCTCAAACACTAGGATGGCAATTCCGCTTCCGAAGCGAAACATATTGCTATACCGATGGGCCTTCTCTACCCAATCTTCTTCGATCAATTTCTACGACACACTTTGTCCGAACACCTCCTACATATAGTGATGTAAAGTCGCCATAATAAATAGTTCTTTGTGTCACTAACTTTATAAGCTTATTTAAATTTGATCCTTCATAAAGATTGGATGGATGGGATGACCATGTAGATAAATTAGTTTAGATTTAGATTGTAGAAATTAACATCATACCTAGAGGCACGGTTCAAAACAAACACATTACACATCACAATAGAGTGCTTTCACTAGCCTTCTTGATGGGAATACAGGGGTAAAAGGTCACGAAAATGCCTTTCAACATAGTTTTGATTTCCAGTCATTTAAGAAATAAATGAAACTGGTATAAAACACGATTTTTTTCCTTTCAAAACAAACACGGATTTAGGATGTAGGGATATAAAAAATGTGACGCAGGCAAGAGAAAAACGCGGAAATTCACGGAAACACGGAAAATTCTCATGCCTGGGCCTTGGTATGTAAACCAACACACATCACCTCTTAATTCAACGAAGTGTGCGTACACACTAGTAAATCTCTTAATCGAAATAACCATCCCCTTAATCGAAAGAAGCCGATTTGCTTCATTCAATTAAGCAAAATTAATCTTCATTGAAATAAGGGAAGAGCGTACACACTAGTAAAATTTTTAATCTTCGTTAACGCTTAGTTGAATTAAGAGATTTTGATAGTGTGTACGGGGTCTATGAGTTACTATGCTCATCCACCAAGGACACAGTTCAGTGGGTTGTACTTGTACCGTACATGCATTGACATGAACTGACCTTGTGTGATCTGGGTATCATACATGTATATCACACCCAAAAACCAGGGGGTGTTATTCTAAATACACTGGTGAATGGAAGGTACTGAACTCTGCCAAAGGAACTGAGATTTTACCTGCTCATAGTGATTTGCAATGAAGAACATAGGGCAACAGAATTCTCCACCAAAGTGTTATGTGTAATCCAATTATCACCAGTGATGTCTGTTTTCTCCCATCATTTGTCCCTGTAGTGGGGAAATAGGTTTTGTCCCTATGGTCATTTCTGGAAGAATTCGATGCTTAGATGATTGGAACCAATGTTCAATTTTGGGGAAGAATTAAGATAAATGAAATGTTGGAAGGACTGAGGAGGGGGGAAAATTTTGATTATCTGGAAAAATAGACACCCATGATTATCACTCTAACAACTGGATCCCCTTCCCAAACCTGAACCATGATCAAAATGATCGCAATGCAATGTCTATGGCATGTAACTGCATCTTCTTGAATGTGTGATCCAATTACAAGGAATCATCATAAAATTTGAATTGAGTCCGATGTCTGAATGCACTGTGATGATGGTCTGCAAAGGGATGCAATACCAGGGAATAAAAATCACATGATTGCGTGAGCACGCAAAGGGCCAACATGTATAAGAGAACACCAAGGCAGTGCATTAGCAATAGGGCAAGCCCGAACTAAGGAAAGTGAACCCCGCTCTTCTGCAGTTAACAGTTGGCAAATGCGTTTTAATTTCATAAACTTCTTAAAACGGTATGTTCATTAGCAAACCTGCAGAAAGCAAACAAACTTCTGCAGTATCCTTTTACTAAAGAAATGTTAAAAAGTGATAAAGAAAATTGAAGCTGCTTCTAGCAAGCAGGAAGGGATGCTAAACAAACATGCATTTTGTTTACTTGGCCCAATCATTCTATTTTCCTCGTAAGAAGTTGGTACATGCCTACATGTGCTTGTATGCGCAGAGTATTAAGCTTATCAACAAGCAAGAGAACACTGTTGTACCATTTCCTGAAACCAAAGAATAGTTCAATGGATACGGTTTTGAGTTGGCAAAGTTTCATGTCTTGCAATATGAATCGCGGGGGGCAATAAATTTAACCAATTTGTCACCAAAATAACCCAAATTTATGGACAATTATTAGCCCTTCTCTCACCAATCACCCAAAGACACCTATTTAGGGAGTGGTCATTATTTATGCCGGGGGAGGGAATGGAGAATTTCAACTTTTTCATCTTCGCGTTCCCCCCTCGCTTCCGTTCAAAAATTTCACACTCCCCCCTTGATCATGCTGATTTCCCCATTTAAAAGTTCATGTTCCCCTCTCTCTCGTTGATGAAAAATTTCACGTTCCCCCTATCTCTTACAAAAGTTTTTCGGGTTCCCCCCTCAAATCCTCCATTCCCCCCTGGCGTAAATAATGAACCCTCCCTTATTATTTGATTGCACAATGCACATTCTCTGTCATTAAATACCCCTTGGTTTGAAAGTGCAAGCATTACATGTATCCGTATCTGTTATTGCAAATATACCAGGTCTTCCCTCGCTTATTACCAGCAAGGTCCAAGTTTGATCCTTTGTTGGTCCGGAACTTTTTCGATATGTGAATTTGGTTTACCAATCCATGCTTCATCCATCTAGTTCAATTTATCCAAAATATCACCCATTGGTTAGTCTGTTAAAATGTTCTGGATCTACCTTTTGGGGGGGAACCCAGCATAAAAAAATCATCTTTATACACAAATGTATTAGTCAAAGTTTGTTTCCAATAGGCCGTGCGTGCATTTCGGTTTTGGAGCCATTTTTTAATGCATTTTGCTTTTTTATTTGATTTACTGAGAAAATTTACATCTTTGGACAAAAATGCCTCCCAGTGACTCAGAGATAAAAATTTAATTGAAAAAATATTAGTGATCCCAAATTAATATTTTGTTTTCTAATTACTGACTTGAAAGTGAAATATAGTTCAAAAGTTCTGTTTTGACTTACCATTATTTATAAAATTGTTGTAATGGCTTGTTATGTTTAATCACAACTTATACCCCATGATAAACTAAATAAGCCTTTGTGGTTTGGGTAACTGGAAAACCACCTGCTGCTGACACTTTAAAGAGGTTAATACTGCCTTATAGAGTTCAGAGCCATGCATCAAACCCATACCTATATAGACAGTATAATGCACAGCTATCTTGAAAGCATTTGACCTTTTCAAATGTCTCTAATCCACATGAACCTTGAATCTCGAAAAATGTTAGTTTTGTGGGGAGCGGTTTAAAGGCAATGGCAAATTTTGTATAGGGTACCCTTAATTTTAAAACCTTTAAAACTGGGGTTTGGTATAGGCCTACATGTTAACCCTCACCTGAAATGAACGAGCCTAAATGAGTGCAAATCAAAACATTTTGGAATAAAATGGAAAATGGGAGGTCGCACAACTGAAACAAGGCATTACATGTATGAGACTAGTCATGAACTTATTGTATTTTTGTTAAGATCTCAATTTATAAGATATACGGTACCATAAATTTAACTATTAAAACAAGGATCTTTTGATTGAAAATAAATGGAAAAAGTGGAAACTAAGTACAGCCAGCTTAATTTTATTTTATAAATGTGCAAATTTGGTTGTCTCTGCAATTTAACTGAATTTGTTTTTGTCTGTAAAAGACAGATTCTGATTTTGTAAAATTTACCATGATTTCAGAGAGGTTTAAACATCAGTTTAATTATCAAAAGTTTCAATCAGCTGAGATTTCCTGAGGCATGGAGCTTCCCAAATTTCCTGTACCCCTGCTGCAATGGCAACGGAAAATGCAATTGAAAAATTGACAAAAATCTGGGAATTTCATACATGCACACACACACAGACACACACTCTAATAGATGAGGTCAAAGGTCACACAAGCCCTCCAAGGCCCCTACAAAAATCTGCATGACCTCACATATCAATGCTCACACAGGCCCTCTATTACTTAAAGGTGCAACAAGAGATTTTTGAGGCACCCAAATGTTGTGTCATAATAGTAATTTCATATAGATGAGTTGACATGTGACGTCAACGCCGGGCAACGAACAAAGCACTGCCCGGCTGTATGCGTGAGCACCTGCATGGCTTGTGCTTTTAAATTCGCGCTCAATCAGGCGTGATAATGCTATTGAATGCTATAGCTGTATGGGCATACTCTTCGCACCTCTAACATTGTCAGTAGACCAGGTGCTACTGTTTGGTAACATTGATGTCACCTCATCTATAGACACTCAACTAGATTTCTGTTACCTTTTGTATTTAGCTACAGAAATCAGACCTTCATTTCTGAGGATAGCTATAGTCTCCGAGCTCCTACAGCTCTCCTGAAGCAGTCTTTTTCAGGAGCTCCAAAATTGGAAGCTCCTTATGTACTTGAAAGGAGGCCCTGTGTGTTTTGTTATGACATGTAAATAATTATTCCCCTTTTAAGCTTTTCCCCCCTCAAAAAAAAATGAACTACAGGAAGAGTTATTAACAGAGCTCCTTTTCCCCCCCCCCCCTTCTTATTTTATTTTATGAAGCCTGCAGAAATGCCTTAAAGAGAGGAGAATGGTGATTCTGATTTATATTTCAATATAAAAACATAGGATGAATTGCATTTTGCTCCTTACGAATTATAATTTCCAAACTTTTTGTACCAAAGAAACATTTCTCAGCTATCCTTTCAGAGGGGTTATTTTTTATGGCAAGCTTACATATCAGGACAAAAACCAGCACTTTCGATTGTTTTGAGGGACATCAAAAAAAACCTGAATGTTTGAAAATCTCTCGTTTGCAAACCTTTAAGAGCCAAATTTTCAACATTCCCTTGGAGTCGAAACCTTACCCATTTGTCTTTATCATCAGATTTGAGTTGCCATCTAATAGGGCCTGAGAGCTACAAATGATGAATTCATATCAAAACATGAATTCACCAAAGGTCAATGACCTCTGATACCAAAATCAGATTGGTGTGGCCTTATATAGGGGAAAAGGGGAATTACACCCATATTTTTTCTGTGTTTTCAAACATTTTGTTTTGAAATCTGCATGTCAGATTTCTCATGAAAACAACCTGTTCCGCATGACTTCAGAAAAAATACATCGTCCCTCGGACCGCCTTGTGTTCGCCTGCCGTCTGCGGTTTTTAGTGAATGATAGACCTACCATGAACCATTGCCTTGATATGTGACCTTTGACCTCATCATCAAATGAGGGATCCCATGTTGCAACAAACCTTTTGATTAAGTTGGTTCCAATTGACTTCAACTTTTCATAATGAGGTCAATTTTTACTACCTTTTCAGCCTATTTTACCACTTACCTCACAGAACCTTGAACCTTGCATGTACCTTTGACCTCGGCATGTGACCTTTGACTCACAAAAAATGATGGATCCCGATGTTGCACCTATGATTCAAGTTTGGTTCCAATTGGAACTTCAACTTTTCATGGAGGTATTTTACATTTTTCAGCCTATTTTAACAACTTGAGCTCACATGACCTTTGACCTTGAACATGTTCCTTGACCTCATCAACAAGTGGGGGATGCCATTTGCACCTGTGACCCAAGTTTGGTTTAAAATCCACAAAGTATGTGTGGCTATTACATGCAAAATGTTAACCCTTTTTTCCACAACATGACATAACAGACATCAACAGACATCATCACAACAACAGACAACTACAGTGGGGGGACAAAGTGATTCCCTATGTGGGTCCTTCCTGCCTTAGGGCAGGGCGACACAAAAATAACCACTGGAGGTCAGATCATCCTGTATACCTTAAACATGCAAGTTCCCCCCCCCCCCCCACACACACACACCCACCCTAGAATAATTTTCCGTTAAAACCAATAACAACCCATATCATACGAGTGAATATAATATTAGCCAAAATATTGTAATGAAATTAGTACACCAGCTTTCTGCAAGTACAAGTGATACCAAAATCTCACATTGATTGCGGGGGGTGGGGTTGAGGCTAAGGATCAGGTAGTGCCTCTCCAATTGATCTCATCTATTTTGTGGTTACCAATAAAACTGATACCAAATTTTTGTCAAACTACATTTAATTTATCCTTTTGAATAGAAAAATATTTGGTGTCAGTTTTACTGATTTAAATTTGATAAGCTAGCTTTTATCAAATTTAACCCCTGTGACCATGTCCTTTTAACTCACAGATTAGAGCTGTGTGAATTGCCAGAGGGTTAAAGACCATATCATGTAAAGCACACATTATTTTCTTTAATGGTTTTATTTCTTTACAGCTGTGGTCTCACAAGTTCAAAGGTCAAAGAAAAATTGTAGGCCCCCTATTTCTTAAGATTTTGTATCACCATAAGACCAGCACAAAGTGCATTTCCATGGCCGTCTGCATTTGGAGCCATTTGCTTTTTTTTACCTTTCCCCCTTTATGAGAATTTGTCTGCTCCTCTTAGACAAACGTGCCTCAGAAATAGAAAATGTAAACTTCTCTCAAATTGATTTATTTTTGTTTTATAGTATAAACTAATAATTTGACAGTCAATATGATTTGTCCGAGGGTTTGCGGTTGCCGATTTGGCAATTTGACCTCTGGAAACTAATCCTTTTTACAAAGTGCAATAGGTTTTTGGACACCTCCTGAAAAATACCATTTTTGGGGGCCTAATCCCCTAAAACAATTTTTACACTTAATTGAAGTAGACTCAATCTATTTTTTACAGTGTCTTCAACCAGCTCACTCTGAACAATCCTACAGCTGCACTCAGTCAGTCAACTTCACCGATTTACCGTCAATAACAGTCAAAATTTGGGGGTGTGAATAAAATCATAAGAAAGTTATAAACATTAGTGATTGGGTCAACAAGGCAGTGACCAGTTTTCAATTCATGTGGTTATCAATTTGTTTCACCTTTGGTAAATCTGGGCAATGTGTAGTCAGGAGGCTTACAAAAGAGAGAGCGAGTTCAAAACACTAAAAGTAGTGTGTGTTGGTGTGTGTCGATCCCTGGGAACCTTTCACCCGTGAAAAACAGTGCATACATGTCAAATGGTAATGGTGCTGTCTAGAAATTGCTTCAATCTACACCTACTATAGATTTGCTTTAAAATTTCCCCAACTTTACACCAGATGTCCTCCAGTTCAGCAAGCCAATATTTATTTTTGCCTTCCTTGGAAATGAAACTAAAGTCTAACTAAGGAGCAAATCAAAGTACTCTATACATTTGCAATTTTCTGCAAACAAGAACCACAGATTTTACTATTAGTATTAGTGGACAAAATATTAGTGTCAGAAGAAAGCTATTATTTTTTCTCTTTAAAACCTGTGGAATCTTTAGAGATAGCTAAGGGTTTGGATGAGCAAAAAAGTGCCCCACTTTGGTTGGCCAGTATATTAATCATTTTACAAGGTATTCTTACAAAATGGCATTTTTGCTTCTTTATTAGAGGTGCAGCAAGAGATTTCATGACATGTGATTTCATAAATTAGACACTCAATTTTTACCTTGTATTTGGCTACAGAAACGTCTTAAAAGTAATTTTGATTTGCTGGAAAACAGGCCGAATTTTGTCAAATTGCCCCAATAGGAAAAATTGAAATTTCATAATTTTGTACTAAATAATTATCAGCCCCAATAATATGCAAAAACCTTGCAGATTTTTCAGTGCAAAAATCAGGACTTTCAATTTATTTAGGGGAAATTAGGGGCATGCCCCTGCAGACTTCGGGAAGCAAACCTAGGCTGCAGCTAAATTTTAAACCAATATTTTAGGTAACTTACTGTTCAGCTGTATTCACTGCTCGTCTCTCCCTTGATACTTCTTTTCCCTCTAAGATGACGACCAATACAAACAACAAACAGACAGTTGAAGTACGCATCATGATCACATTTGCTCCGTCACGCCAAGATATGCAAGTACAGGGGAAAGCAATTTATAAATGCGGTCAACGTGGCCGATTTTCTAGAGTAAATTACGGCTTGGTTGATTGGTGCTCACGTTGTTAAACCATTCATAAACAGTGACAGTGTGTATGCAGCGAGCGTAGAGGCCCGGAATAAGAATCCTCACTACGATAGGCTAGGAATTCGCAAGTTCAATAAGCAGAGATTCGATACGATGCGTATATTTACAGGCAAGCACCATGCAGAGGTCCTCCATCGATGTACCATCAGGGGATGAACTTCTAGGGATTGTGCTTCTTGCGTGTAAAAACATATGTAAGCAAAATAAATGATGACAGGTGGACATAGCCTAATGTACAGACTTACGGTAACTAAAAGCCTTAGGACACTTGTCAGAGCAGCTATGACTGTGCAAAAGCCTAGCGTAATGACAGTTTATTGGTACTACTAGTCTCATCGGCAGATATGCTACGAACGCTCCCCAAACCACTCCAAAATGAGTGAAAAACAAAATCACTCCAACTCCAAGAAGCTGAAGCATGGATTTCCACTCGTTTTCGTGTTGTCCTCCGTGTTATTGTAGGCCTAACTCCTCAAATGGAATTGTCCTCAAACGAGTGGAAATTTAATCTTTATGGAGTAGAAATTTCAGATTGGAGTGGTTTACAACAAGCGATTCAGATCATTCACTCTTTTTCACATTTGCTATGCACAGTAGAGTTTAAAGGGGCATTTCATGATCCAAAGCCTCGCCCCCTACCCAAATTGAGATCTTTATATCATCTGCACCGTTGGTCTAAGTATAGTAAGCCTATGTGTACAGATCTACTTCCGAACTTGAGAAATTCATAATTTTGCATTTTCTGTCCATAAACGGACAGAAATTACAACATTGGAAGTAGGCCTAACCTTCTCTTGAGGATATTTAGCAAAACAAAATTGAAGGTGATAGGATCACGAAACGTACCTTTAAAAAGCTTTAAGAATTGGATTTAGGGGTTGGGATGGGTTAGACCATTAAGCGGGTTAGAGTTGGTAGGATTAGCATGGGGGTTAGCCGGATAGTCACTCCACATCAAGAAAATGGAGGATGTCCCCCCCCCCCAACGCTCCTGTAGGCCTACTTTAAAGGTGGGTAACCCAACGACAACCTTGTCACTCCAACACTCTCGGAAAAAAGTGTGATCGGTTTTAAACTTGTCCTCTATATGGAACCAGAAGGTTCTCCAACCTTTTTGGGGGTTCTCAGATGTTAAGAACCATTTTTTTAGGTTCCTTTCTTGAGGGTTCCATATAGAGGACAAATAGGTTCTAAGTCGCATTTTTTTCTGAGAGTGCCTTTACTCATCAAATTGAGATTTTTGGTATCAGAAGAAAGTTCAGCGGCCCGTAGCCAGGAATTATTTTGGGGGGTGCGGATTTCACGAAGTGGACCTTCGAGCGCAAAGCTCGCGAAAACTAACGGTGGGGGCAGGGCCCCCCCGCCTAGTGCCCCGCGAGCTGCTGGCAACATATGTAAAATGTGCTCGTTTGCTCATAGCGATACCCTCAAACCCTGACGGAATCTAATACCGTCCAAAAAAAGCCGTTTTTTGCACCACTTGAGAACGCAAGTTCTGATGGATTTATAGAAAGTAGCATTTTTAAAACTTTATTTATTAGTTTTCATACATATATATTAAGTACATTAAATTGTAGATAATAGTGCGGCGTTTTTTTTTTTTCGTTTAAAATCAAGACGTTTTAGATTCCGACTAGATAACCCTGCGAAATACTTTCAAAGTATTCTATTTTACACTTCAGACTATACTAGAGAACGCAAAAGTTTGTTTGATTCTAGAACGTTAGCATTTTAAAAACCTTTATTAAATTTCTATACATATTATAACCCCAATCACTGTTACATTGCAGGTGGCAATGCGTTTAGGGGACTGCTCAAACTGGAAAAAAATACAGCGTAATTTACAGTAAAATACTGTAAAAACTTACAGTATTGACCTGTAATTTGGAAATACAGCAAAATACTGTAAATTTTATGTTCAGTTTCCAGGCCTATAATGACTCAATTAAAAGTGGAGCCTTTATTCGAATTATAAGGAGCATAAAGCATTATTATACACATATGAATTTTCAATTCTACGATTAAGTACTAAAAATGACCGGAAAAATTACTGTAAAATTTTACAGGAAAATACTTGGCAGCCATTCGGCCAAAAAATCCCGTAAAATTACAGGTTTCACCGGTTTTCGTTCAAATTACTGTATATTTTACTGTTTGACTGTAATGTATTTACAACAACTGTAAATTTTACCAGTATATGCATGACGTACATAAAAACATGGGGTAAATCCCGGGGGGGAGGGGGGGGGGGATTATATCCCCCCCCAATATTTGATGAGGGGGTATGGTCAATACGATCATCCCCCAATGTTGATGCCCAGCAGGTGTTTTTGACCAAAAAATAACCTCATATATTTACAATAATTGTTTAAAAATGGCAAATTTCCGCCGGGCCCGTCGCGCGCTCATTTTGTTCTATTACAATTATTATTTAGCGATTTAGCCTTCTTAAATGGCAAATTATTTTGTTTGCCGCACATGTGCCTAGTAATGGATCTTTCAGCAAACCCCGGTTATTCATTAAATTTCAGCACCCCATCACCCCAATCAAAAAGAAATTACGCACTGCGTAAAAAAATGTGATAGGCCTACAAAGTTGGGGTGTTGGTCAGTGCTTTTTATTCTCCACACATTTACAATCTCTATAATAATTACCAAATATATATTGTTTTTCTATGTTTTGATTAAATTAAAAAAAATTTTTACAGTATCTTTATTTTTACGGTAATTGTTGGCAGAATGCTTTGCTGCCCGGATTTCTGTAAAAGTTACAGTATTTTTTTTACAGGGATATAGCCAAAATGCCTTTACTCTCCTGAGGCGTGATTAAAGAAATATAGGCCAGTCAAAATAGAATGAAGGCTGCCTAACCAACCACTAATTGCAACAGAATCATTCCAACAGAATGTATGAAATACCTGTAAAAACAACATACACAAAAGTCTACTAAAATCAAAGGAATGGAACATATATTTTAAGGGTAGGTTTTATTACAGGGGTGTCAAAAATATGAAAAGTATCAAAACGCGTCGACAAGTATGCCAACGTGTTCGTTACATTCAGGATTAAAAAAAAAGGGATATAGTCTTTCCAATCTGCAGGTTGGTATTCCATAGTTATGAGTCAAAATAGGTTCAGGTCCAATGGGGGTAATTTTCAGATTATATCCGTTCGTTGTTAAAAATGTTTTTGTCAAATTGTTCGTATTAATGCGTACAGAACCAGAAAATAGACTGGTGACACCTCTATAATATTCGTTGCATAATTGGAACGCAAAATGTGGACTGGGGGCTACAGGAGTCTGGAGCGTATAGTCATAGCTATGTAATTTATATTAGAAAGTTTCAACAAAGAATCTATTTACATTTATTATCTAGGGGACAAAAATTAACAGTTTGCAACCAGTCCAATACAAAATCGGACCATTCTAAGATTTACCAGGATTCCCTTGAACAAAACTGTTATGAGCCCATTGTACTAAAAAACTATAACGCACTGTTAAAAAAATTTCCGTAAATTACGGAAATTTCTGGCAGCGTAATTTCCCAGGACATTTTAGGGTAAATTTACATAAATTTTCTGTCAATTAAACGGGAAACTTTGACAGTAATTTTACAGGAAAGTGTCTCATATACGGAAAAAATGTGTATTTTAACAGAATTGTTCCGTAATAAAATTACGGAACCAAAAAAAAAGTCCGGAAATATTGCTGCCAGAAATTTTTTGAAAAATTTCGTAAATTAACGTTTTTTATGTTTTTAATGTTATTGTTTTCTAAAACAGATTTTCCTAAATTTACGGAAAACTGTTTCTTAATTTACGGAAATTTTTAACGTGCGAGTAGGGCCCAAACAGACCTTTTTTTTAAACCTTAGGAGTAGCCCAAGCATTTGGGATATCATTTAAATCAATTCGAACAATTCTAATTTTTTACCCCTGTAAAAAACGTTGCCCCCGATTGTACATGTTCCACTATGTTGATTGGTAGACTTTGAATATAGTATTTTTGGACTATTCAGAGTATATTTACACCAAAATTGTTCTGTGCAATTTTGTGTGGGGTAAAATATACAATTATTGGGACTAATAGGACCGAATTTTAAAAGGATTTACTATTAGGAAGGGGGGCAAAATGAAATTTTCATTAAAGGGATTTATGTATAGGTATAGCGGGGTGGGGGTTGGGTTGTTTTGGTTAAAAACGAAATTCATAAAATGCCTTATAAGGGTTTACCGAGTTTTTTATTGGCACTATTATCACGAAAATAATTGCTATGGATAATAATATCATTGCGTGTTCTATGTTGGACTTAAATATTTACTTTTTTAATATTTAACCTGGTACCTGAAAAGTTGGCTGAGTTAAAAATGGCTTGCCTTGGGTCTCATTACAATTATTTTATTGAGTCATACAAATTATTGGACCAGTAATGTAACGTATATATTACAAAGATCAAATAAGGATTTGGGTTGAGTATTTTACAAATGGAAGTTAGTAGTTTTCTATCAACCCCGTTTGTATAGCTCAATCCCTTAGATCGCTAGTACCATATGTTGTTGTTGCTTTGGTTTTTCATCACCATCACATCGGCACGAAGGCAACCCAAAGAAGTTAATAAATTGACTCACCCATGTTTATACCTGGCGAACTAAGTGTTTTATAAAAGTTCACAGCGTTGTTATTCTCCTACCACCCTCCCCTTCCCACCCCACCAATCATTGTTGGATATTACCTCCATGAAAAATCATGATTTACAGGATTTCCAATGATCGGGACTTGGGGGGGCAATTAAAAGCATCAAAACATGCGACAGATATTGCAGATAAGATATCCTACACATGGATGTAGTTGTAAGTGCAGAATGTCTTTTAATCACTAATCTGGATAATTTAATCATTAAAATTACGTCGATAAGTTTGACCCCTATAAAACTTTATAGAATTTAGTGAGGGTTTTCCCCCACCCATCTCAACACCCACCCACACACCCACCCACCCCCCATACATGTATATTGAGAGATATGTAAATAAATAGGAGCAAATTGCGATTATGCAGCCAAAGTTTAGTAAGGACCTTGGTGGGGGGGGGGGGGGGAAGGGCGGAAAGCCCCCGGAAGCTCTGCGATTTTTGACAATTGGAACATAATTTTTATGGTATAAAACATTAATTGTCTAGAAAATATGCTTCGACCGGCGTGGAGGCAAAAAAAAGCGCCAACTTCAGCCGATGGTAAAAGCGGAGGCGGACATTTGCAGATTGCAGTTTTGGGGTGCACCCTCTCCCCCCCCCCCCCCCCCCCCCCCCCCCCCCCCCCCCCCCCCCCCCCGGCGACAAAATGCGAAAGTTCACACTTTTCTGATTACCCAGTGAAATGTAAAAGAACCCAGGATATGTTTCCTTTGGGTTATGATCAAAACTGTCTCCAAATGTTGTTCGACCACATTAAATATTAACACAGAATGTCCAGGCTATGGGCATGTTTAATACACATTTATTTCTACTATCCAAACAGCTGCAGCCATTTCACTCAAAATTTGTATAACTAAGCTGTTGTTTATGGTGATAATGCTTCCATGTCAGGGGAAAACATATGAAAAAATCGAATCATTGGGTCACCCACTATTTTATCAGCTCTCCTCTTTTTGTTGAATTTTCCTTTTTGCGTTTTCGTGTTGCAATTTTGTTTGAATTGTTGGTTTGTTGTTTTGGGTAGTGTCATTTTAATTGTTTAGGCATTATTATTTTTGTCGTAGTTTAGTGAAAAATCTAAAAAGGAGGAGGTCTCAGTAAAGTAATATAATTGCAAAGAACAATTTTGGAGGTATAATTTAAACAAAAATTAATTTGCACATGCCAAATTCAAGTTTATACCATTTGGATTTTAAAATAACCATTTTCCCGACTGTACCAACATCTGGGTACGTGCTTTCAGTTTCTATTCACACCAAAGTTAGGCTTTTATACTCAGACTCATCAAGAATCAGTTACAGGAGGAGATTTTTTTTTAGGATATGAATTCTCCAAATTTCACTGGATCGTATGTAGACCACCTACCGGAACGTTGGGAAGGTTTATTGGACAAAAACAGGTGTGCAAAAGAAAACCGCAAACCTTTTTTGAACTTGCCTGCTATAGTAATCGTTCCCCATAGAAAACATGTGCTTTGACTTTCTGTGTACACAACAGAAACTACTAAATCATCTATATTATTACATAAAGACGGCGTATTCGGCATTCACTTCAGGTGTGATATAATACATTGGTAATTAAGCATCCGAATATGTAAAAAAACTAGGTTCGAGAAAAAAATTGGTTGTCGGGCGCTTCTTTCTGGAAATCTCCTCATGTCTTCTTTTTTGTCTACCAAACTGTTTCTTGCAATTATTCTTTTAAAGAAAAGAACTGCAACACATGCAATGAAGCGTAATTTCTTTATAAAGAAACAAAACAGTGCTAGAGATTAAAAAATCGGTATCATTGTAAATTGTCGGCCAATAAAAATTTTTTGCTCTTGATTGTGGATTTTAGTTTTTTGTAAGTAAAAAGTTAATTTTGACAATGAAAGTTGGAGGAAACCACTGGAGGCTTTCAGTATTCAACGCATTATTTTATACAAACCGATGCAAGGTACCAAATGTGTACGTCGGGAAGGACAATGGTTGGTTTATTCAAATTAATATATAACTAGGGTTGGACAAGCAAATTCATTTTTTTTATTTCACTTTCAGATAAATGCCTCTTTCGAATGACATATTAGTTCACAGGAATTCCTTAAGACTTTTTTTTTTACTAAATACAATAAAAATACAATAGTAAACTTCTTTTTGAAGATGGAGAAAAGAAGGTAGGT
>JAMKCH010019376.1:0-63967 GCA_023653785.1 Ophioderma brevispina | reverse complement strand
GGGTTGTCTTATGACCCTTCACATGTTAAATTGCGTGCAAAAATTTCCCTCGGGAAAGTGTTTCCTTGGGGCAACCCCCCCCCCTTGGGCACCAATGGGAGTGAAAACCCCTTGTCACTTAGGGTTAATGTGAAAATATACACAGATGACCTTTGATGACCCCTTGTGACCTTGACCCAATTTCATTAAAACAAAAACCAACGTCTCTCAACAAAAATCTATCAAACATCAAACTACGACTATGTGACCAAACCGTGATGGCAGGTGGACCAAGCGATTCCGGGGAACGATGTATTTTTTACCTTAATGAGAATATTGATTCTAATAGTATTTAAAAATGTGCACAAATTTAGAAGCTTGGCCAAATTTTTCGAATCGTGGACTAGTTCTATTGATACTTTGGCATAAAATAATGCAGTGACATTTTATGATGCTTCTGTACACTACGGAGAATTTGACAAACCATAAAATGATGGAAATGGGGAATTTCACAATGAGGAGATTAGCTAGCACTTGCCTGGAAAAATTTGTTCATTTTGGTTGAGTGTTCTCAAGATATGTCCACTGAACATAAGTCAGCAAAACAGACTTGTCCACAAAGCATTCATTTTCTTGGCATGGAAATCCCCAATGCCCAAATCGAGCAGATTTGTCCTACCACCCCCCCCACCCCCCGGCCCTGACACAAGACAGAAAAACTGGTATTAAGCACACTGCAGACTTGTCCAGGGTATTCATGTGATGGATGATACGTACACATAATATTTGGGACACCAGGCTTTTCAAATCTGAAATAATAGCATGCAGTGAGGTGACTTTGACCAGTGAGGTCAAAGTCAACACAAGTCAGTAAAGGTCGCAAGACCATTATTGAATCGCATGATAAATCTGAGGTCAATGGCAGTCCCCAGTCAAATCCAAAGTCAAATGTCAAAAAATCATTGCTAATTACCACCTGTCAAACTGAAGTCTCGCTACTATTAAAGCGTAGAGCCCTCAGCACCATGGTGCTCTTGGATAATATTTTAACTGTCAATAAAAATGTTGTATAAAATATTCATTATGGTTAATGGTTTTAAAATTTTTGTCTTGTAAAATGTTTGATGCGTCATATTGGTGTCATGATAAATAAAATACAACTGGGTGGAGGTGTTTAAATTCTGATACTCACTCATCAACATCTATCTAGGGGTCTCTTTTTGGGTAATTTGGCTCCCGAGAATAGCTTAAAAATGAAGGAAGGTGGGGGGGGGGGGGGGGGGGGTGGGGGGGGGGGGGGGGGGGGGGGGGGGGGGGGGGGGGGGTGGGGGGGCTGTATAATTCTTATAAGTTATTTTTCATCTGAAGATTGCCAGAAAGCATAAAACTGCAGGTTCCAAGATACGATCTCCATTCAATTATTATAGTAATAATAAGTGTCATATGGACAGCAATGACTAAAATATCCCATTTTGTCTATCTTGTTTTGACCTGACATTGGGATGTGACCTTTGACCTCATCAGCAATGCGAGATCCAATGTTGCATCTACAACTGAAAGTTGGGTTTAAATCAATCAAATGTGCAGTACTAACAGAAATGTAACCCTTTTCACGGACACACAGACAACAGGGGACAAAGTGATCCTACGGTCTTCCTGCCTTAAGGAAAAATTATGGTTTCATGCACGCAGACTTACATAGGTGTTGATAGGGATTTTCATGGAGGAAAAAATACTTTCCCAAAAGATACTAACATAATATCATCCCTTTGCCCACTTAAATATTTTTCTTTGTTTGTCTTTCTTTGATGTAACTTTCTATAACTACAGGCGGTGGCGGCCAAGCCTCATTCATTACAGCAAGTCCCAAAAAATGTAACAAAATTACAGCACTAACGGAGTACAAACCACAAACCAATGTGGGTGCTTTGATGTGGGCGGTAGTTATTAACACAAAGAAAATCAGAAAATAACCGTTCCAGGGAGTTGATTTTCAACTCAAGCGGTTTTGGAATAAGAAAAATTATTCTGTGACGGACAACATATAAAAAAATTTTCGTCACATTTAGCTTGTACATGTTAAACCAATGACGACGTCTGAAATTGGATTTCTTGGCCCACCCTCCACCTATAACTAATGTGAAAAAAAAAATAAAGGGAAATATAACTGTGTCCAAACCCCAATGTTTTTGCGACCTTGACAAAATACTAACCGTAAAAATTGTCTATTCGTATTCAATTCATAGACCATCTACTCAAGTACATTACTGAAATGATTTTAGTGGGGTGATACAAATTGAGTTCCAAAAACACCACTCCCCCTACGAATATGACGGAATATAATGTTTTATGCAGAGTCTACGTAGAAGGAGAATCATTTGTCAGAAGCGTGTTATCTGCTTAGATCAGCATTATTAAACAGGATTTAGTGGTTCAACATTGTATGGGGGGGGGGTTAATTTTAATCCATCAAGTCAATGAATTGTGGGTTATTGCGTTCGAGAGCGTGTGTTTTAATATGTTGGCTCTTATTTTCTCTACTAGTCGGGCGTTTATTTGCGCATTTCGACGGAAAGCTTCTGTGGGAGTACAGACACTGGAGAATCTTTGTTGCGGCTTTGTTTGTTAAATTCAGTGGACGGGTAACTTTTGTGTCTTTTTGACAAGTTTTGGGCATCATTTGATGCTGCGCTTTGGTTCGTATTTCTATACTGAATACATTGGTTGTGTGTGCACTTGTTAACCGGTGCTCGCGGGTATACGGTGCCGAAAACTGAAACGGTGATCGTGCAACATACTACCAAGGCTTACCCGAGGACTGAAGTCAAACACGAGAGCGAGTTCATTGGCTTGAGTAAGATTTAGTTTAAACAAACCCTGGATGAATGTCGCCCCTGACTTATAGAGATGACACAAAAGAAGTTGTTTTACTTGAAATCAAACGGAGTTATATTCTTAATTAAATATTTTTAGAAGGGTGGTCCTATGATGCACATTCTAGCAGATGTATGCAAAAACTCAATTTTAATTGCACGCAAGAATCAAGTAAATAAACAACCCAAGAAAGAACTGACAAATATTAGATAGAGCTCAGAGAAACTGGCGAGCACAAGAATTAAATCATTTTCATGAAAAATACAAGGGTCTCGATCCCGCGTCCTCTCGCTATTATCTGGCGTGGGAATTACTTCAAGCAGCCTAGATAGCGAGAGGACCGGGTTAAGACCAGGTATTTCGGTGTATTTAATTCTGTGTCGCCAGTTTCTCCAGCTTCTATATTATTCTTAATACCACACAAAAAATTGTTTTTCAAATCTCATGAGTCAGCCTTAAGTACCTTGTACACGAATATGCATTAAATTTCGTAGCACTCAATTACACAGCACGGGGTAGTTATTTTTGTTTTTCAATAATTGGCAGCTCCCGGATCTGATGGCCTGTGACATAACAGCAAGGTGCCGAACTGCGGTTACCATAAGCTAACCACACATCGAATCCTATTCATTAATACTCTAAGATTGATGTGCTATTAATTTCCTTTTCAGGATATGGACAGAAGAAAACCATTGAAAGTAATAAATGCCACTGGTGTTATGCGCAAATACTGCAGACACAATTTGACAATGTACCACAATACTTATCCCATGTGCGCAACTATGAGAGGCGAATCAAACCATATTGGTTAAACACTCTAAAAAAAGCCTTTTTGAAATTAGTTAAGGCACCACAAAAAACGCCTTGCAAAACTCAGTACTCTGCAAGGTACGCTGCTTTCAAAAAACAACATTAAATAAACACATAGAGGTGAAAGACCTCACAATGTCAGTCGATAAAAAAAGAGATTCTCACTGCTAATCACAAGAAAACAACATGAAATGATAAATACAGGTGAAAAACCTCACCAATGTCAGACTGTGAAAAGAGATTTATCACCGCTAATCACAAGAAACAACATGAGGTGATACATACAGGTGAAAAACCTCACCAATGTCAGTACTGTGAAAGGAGATTTAGTTACTCTACGTCACAGGAAAAACGACATTTGAAAGAACATAAAGGTGATGAAAAGAACTTATAAATGTCAGTTCTGTGAAAAGAGATGCTGCCACCGCATTGGGGACAAAATTGTACATCAAAATTGCACTATAATAAAGGACCTTACACATGTCAGCACTGTGAACAGAGATTTAGTAGTGTGGTCACAAGAAAGCACATGAAATGACACATACAGGTGAAAGACCTTACCAATGTCAAACTGTGAACAGAGATTAATAGTTGCTGGTCACAAGAAACGACATGAACTGACACATACAGGTGAAAGACCTTACCAATGTCAGCCACTGAAAAGAGATTTATTACTACTTATGAAAAGAAAAAAACATTTGCTGAAATGGCACATACAGGTGAAAAACCTCACCAATGCAGCCTGCAAAAAAGAGATATGTTACTGTTAGTCACAAAAAAACGACATGAAATGACACATACAGGGGAAGGGACCTTACCAATGTAGCACTGTGATGAGAGATTTATCAGTACTATCAAAAGACAAAACATGAAGTGTTACATACTGGTGTGAAAGCCTTTCAAATGTCAGCATGTGAAATGAGATTCATTAATTACAAGTGACAAGAGAAAAAAAAAAAAAAAACTGAAAAAGAGACATACGGGTCTAAAACTCACAAAATGCCAACATTGTGAGAAAAGATTTGTAACACTAAATCACAAGAAGAGAACATGAAATGATACATACGGGTGAAAAACTCACAAATGCCAGTACTGTGAGAAGAGTTTTTAATGCTAGTAAAATAAACAAAATGAAATACACAATTTTTTAAAAAAAGAAAAAACCTCAAAAATGTCAATATTGTGAAAAGATATTCCTCAGCATTGGTTGAGAAAAATGCACATCAGAAAATAATGCAAGTAAAGACCTCACAATGTCCGTACTGTGAAAAATAGATGTAGCAAGCCTGGTCAAAAGAAAACGGCATGAAATGAGAAATACAGTGAAAGACCTTACAAATGTCTGCATGTGAAGAGAGATTTATCAGTACGTATCAGAAGACACAACATGAAGTAATCCATACTGCTAGTGAAAAACCTCTGAAATGTAAGCACTGTGAATGAGATTTATTACTTCTAGTCAAAAGAAAAGACACGAAAAGACACATACAGGTGAAAAACCTTACAAATGCCAGCACTGTGAAAAGAGATTCACTACAAATTATCAAAAACGTACATGAAATGAGACATACAGTGAAACCTACAACAGTAAAGAAACAAGAAAACAAAATTAAACTAACAGGGTAAAACCTCACAAATGTTAGCGGTTTTGGGTGTGGGTGAAAAAAGATTCATTTACAATTGGCCTTTTGGACAAGGAAAACCCAACAGACACATGCAGGTTTAACTCATAATATTCAGCCTTTGGGAACAGCTGAGCAGTTGGAGCATCTGGCTGCGGCCGCTAGATAAAATATACTTGCAAAGAGGAATGATCAAAATAAACCCTGAGGGGCTTTAATCTTATCCCACTCTGATACCATAGATAAAATTTCAACAACCAAAAAAAAAAAAAACAGATGTGAGTAATGTGGGATAAACATTAAATTTCAGGATAACATTTATTTAGGAAGGGGCCGGGAAAACATTCAGTTTTGTTTTTTTTTTTTTTTTTTTTTTTTTTTTAAAAAAAATCTTACTTAGGGGAGAATAATAAGAAAGGACAAATAATCGGGCAGGAAAACACAGAGCATTACAGGAACAAGGACAGGACTAGGGTAAGCGAGGTGAGGGCCATGCAATCGTATGCAAGCAATATCAGAAATAATGAAGGTGAATATACAAAATTATCCAAAATGTAATCACAAAGTAAGTAATACGTTAAGTATATTGATTGTGAAGGCAACTTGGTGTTTACGTGATTGTTTTATCAAGTCTGTTCCAGGAGGGAGGCTCAATAAATTGGATTCAGTTTTTTAATGAGGAATGGCCCATAGGAGTCTTTGTGAAAATTGAAACTGTCAGTGTAAATGTGTGGCATTGTGTGTCTCTTATACGGATGGCTCTTAGAACATATATGTGAATGGCATTTTGGTTTAGTCCTACTTTTTCAAACGTAAAACATGGTGCCATTTGTGAGCACATATGATATGCTAAGGTAGGTTTCACCCAGTAATTACTGTGAGAGAAACTGTTAAGTCCAGGACCCACTGCAAATGAGTGGTGTTGTGTTTTTTGGTGGAACCCCTCGCCTAAGTATAACCCTAAAAACTGAGAGAAATGGCGAGATTGGGGTTGCAAATAAATCATGGTTTGGTTGGCTATCAAATTAAGATAAAATCTGTAGGAAATATCAAAAAAAGATTGTCCTTGATATGTTATTTTGATCGACAAACCAATTTAACTGTATTCTTACAGGGAACACCTGACTGAAAAATGCTGTGACATCCCCCCCCCCCCCAAGTAAACCCTCCCCGAAATAGCCCCTCCTTTCCCTTCTCAAGGCAAGGTGCTATAAGGAGCAACGAGTAAGTTATTTTATTTCTGATATATGCTTTAAAGCAATGGAAAAAACAGAAATGTGTGGTTGGTGAGGCCTATCTAAGAAATCTTCAGTGATAGCAGAATATGGATATTTTAGGACAATACTATTTGTTGATTCACTTAATAAAAAAAAAAAAAAGTATCTCATGATGTGATCACAACATGTGAAGGAGGTTTCAAGTAGACAATAAATGCATAATTTACAAATCTGAGATCTCTATAGGATTCACACCAGTAAATAATGTGAGAAACACCGGTAGTCCAGCCCCCACTGCAAATGAGGTGTTTTTTTGGGGGTCCTGCTAAGTATACCCTAAAAAACTGAGAGAAATGCAAGATCTGGGTTACAAATATGGGTGCTATCATATAGTATAAAATATGTAGGAATATCAAAAAAAGATTGTCATTGATTGTTATTTTGAATCCGACAAAACAATCTTGAATGTATTCTTACCGGGAACACCGGACGGAAAAAAAAAAAAGTGCGTGTGACCCCAGGGTCCCGGTGATGCTAGTCTTCACGGTCCAGGAGCTCGAAACAAGTTTGGGGATTAACTACCCTAATTCATGATGATTGGGAAGAGATATGATGATCTTCAGCAGAATGTTAGCTTTAAGGTCTGAGATGTCCTGAGGAGAAAATGACGTTTTTAACTACGCCATTTTGTACAGGAACGAATGGGGGCAGTATGTAGTGGTGTGAAACCCTAACATCATTTGCACACCCGGCTTTATTGTTGGTAACATGCTGGCTACTCCCATAACCCATTGATGGTTAATTATTAAAAATAAAGTTTGCATGATGATCCCTTTTGATATCAAGTTAATGATTAACCAATGGTTGATGAAGATATCAGTAGCTTCCCCAATGCATGCTTCAATAGAGATTTTGACAGAACAGCCATGTGAATCGTTAAAGAAAAATCATAAATGCAAGTTTGTGATCAGCATGGTTATTTTAGCCATGTTATCTCTAACGATCACATCAGTACCACTACAAACTCCATAGCAGGCAATGCATTGTGGGAAGCTACTGGTATCTCTCTTGGCAACAACTAAGCAGCTAGTGCTTTTACTACCAAAAGTTACTTTTCAGGCCTAAAACTAACCAGTAGGAGATAGTCATGTGATGATTACAAACTTTTATAGTCGTCATGGGCCACATCATATTAATTTGTGTTCCATTTTTTCTCTGTGTGAAGAACCGACCTTTTGCCCAGACGATGTGGCAGCAGCATCCCAATTCTTTTCAGCCAAAATCACATTACAGTAACAGAAAACATATGTACTTCATTATGTATTGTTAATACAAATTTTCAATTCATTCAAAAAACATTCACTTGCTCTGAGCTCAACGATTTAAAAATATGCAAAAACCCTGGGGAGAGACATGCCAGGAGGCTTGCTTCCAGCAAATGAATGAAAGAAAAGTCTACCATCCTGCCAAAAAAGGGTTTTGAAAATATCAGTGCAAACACTAGCGCTTGTGGAATGGGTGGTTAGTGGGTGTGTTAAAGAACTAGAACACTGCACAGTTGGCCATATATCTCAGCCATCGTCTATGGTGTGCATGGTTGTTGAAAACATAAGGGTTACTGACAATAAATTGGGTAGTATTGTTGACATTTTCCATTATAAATAATATAAAAATGGGTGGAGTAATTTTGTGTAAAAAGGTGTATTGTGAATTTTCCATTGTATATTATAAAGGTATGCTATTAATTTTTTTTTCTGAAGTGACTATCACTGGGTGGATTTGCCATTCATTTCACAATAGTACATCAATGCAGAGTAAGTGGGCGCATAATATAACAATGTTCAAATATTAAATTTAAAAATGGAAAAACGAATGTTCACTAACAGACTGGTATTACATAGTGAGATGGATGTTATTCTCAGTTTATTTTTGTATATTCAGCATCCATCAGTATGTAATACACCATCCACAATATTTCATAACATCCATCACTTGTACGTCATCTCAGTCAAGATTAGGCAATAGCAATTATTAACCTTATAAATATTCATGAGATAATAGCATAAGTGCTTCCATTCATATTGCCAATTGACGACGGACACAGGAAATGATATGATAAAAATTGAGCTATAGTGATTGACGCTATTTCCCATGCGGTAGGGCTTATTTGTTACTACTTTCCCATAACATTCGTTACCCAGATGGCGAAAGTTATCTATTGTTAGCATTTGTCAGGCATTTAGTTATTATGGTCTCCTAAAAGAAGGAATTCCTCCGTTGTGAACAACAACAAAATGGCCGCTTCCAGTAGTCGGTCAGCGTCTTTGACAAACGACGAAATTGCTGCGTTAATACAAAACAAAGATGACAAAAAACACGCGACGATTGTTGTCCGGAAGGCTGCGAACAGTTTTTCAGACGGAAAAGGAAGCTCTCTCACGGGAAGCTGAAGCGCTGAAATTGTGCCGGACTTGGACGAAGTGTGGGTGATTTTACGCCGAGTCGTACGGGGTAAACGGGATCAGGGATGGCGATTTTAAAAGCGTACAGTCAACACGATATGTTCTCCAAAGGCAATTTGGAACTAAATTATCTCATAAATATTTAAAATGTGTACGAATCAAAACAAATACACATGTCCCGGTACGCTATGTCGGGGAAATAGTGCAACTATTTTTCCCTCGGTATTGGCTACAGGCTACCACCCTCACCTTCGGGTGCGGGATGGTAGGGCCTGCGCCAGTACCGCGGGAAAAATAGATGCACTATTTCCCCTCCAACCATGTAGTATTTGTATACTAAGTACTTTATATGTCAAGGCGGTCCCTAACCACAGCGCTTCCCGTCTTCGCAGTAGGAAAGGAGGAAAAAGAAGATAACTTTAAGATCACATCCACAGGATATAGTGGTGATGGAAATAAGTGTTCTCAAAACCACTGAGGCTCCGTCATGTCAGTTGTAATACCTTGGATGACCTTGCAAAGTCTGCTAACCCATCAAAGTTTCATGAACCATACAAACGATGTAGTTATTTGACCTTGGATGACCCCACTTGAACTCAGAGTCAAAATGATATCACAATTTTTGGTTCTGAATGTGTGACTACACCGTTTCAGGGCCATTCAACCACAATAGTATTGCAAGGGGCCACATCACTAAACTAATGAATGCACATTTAGTGTTTATGACATTTTGTGCCAACAAAATTCAAAAGATTTTAAGGTGGGAAGAGGGGTAGGGGGTAATTTTAAAAAAAATTGTAAACAATAGGAAGATGCAAATTAATCTCATGCTGACTAAAAACTTAGGTAATGTATTTCAGAAGAATCTAACAGTTGAATTCAAATTGTACTAAGATAAATGTTTTCGCAAAATATCACACCCCTATATATATGAAAGGTATTGACTAAAGAAACATTAAAGAAGTAAAGAACAATAAGAGATTTGGATGACTCGTTGGCATGAGGGTTTACAGTGGATGTAGTTATTTAGTGCTTATGAAACTGTCGCAAAATATCACCTCCTATATATAGGACTGATATTTTGCGAAACAGATTGTTTTGGCAGGTTTCCACTCACAATGTCACAGGATAGAGGTTTGACACTTCTCTTAACCCCGAGGTCTTACCACCTTCATACAGTACTCTGATGGGCTCATGAGGCTTAGCATGAGTACTCTATCAGGAACCAATTGCAATATTGCCTCTATATATCTGTTATAAACTTGGAGCTTTTCTTACCATGTCTCTGATTGGCTAAATACATCATATAAGACTATATATAACCAATAAATCCGGGGCCGGTTAGCCGCTCAGGGGGTTACCTTAATTTCCTTCCCCAAAACTTTCAATGGATGACTGTTTTCATGAGAGTACAGGTGATGTGGTGTTCTGAGTCCTACATAGGTTCCTTTTGTGAACAATTTATTTGTTGGTAGATTTCCACTGAAAGGTTTGATAGTTTTGACTTGTGCAATCTTCTTTTTTCATCAAATTAACCTTTCATTTAAATGATTGTTTGAATGAGAGGACAGCTGATGTAGTTATTTAGGCTTATGAAATCTGTTTTTGCAAAATATCAGGTCCTATAATAGGAGGTGATATTTGAGGACATATTTCTTTGTACAATTTTTTGAAGAAATAAACTAAGATTCTTTCTGAAATACTTTAATTGTACTAATCGTTTTTGAGTCAACATGATAATTAGTGAATTTTAGTTGTTTAAAATCGTTGATTCCATTTTGTTGCGCACAATAATCATAAGCCCATGAATCAATCCCGATTTTTGGTATTTTGCATGAATAATGTCTTTAATAGTTTGAAAATTTTATTTAAAATGTCTTTTTTATACATATTTGTAGTCAAGCTTGAACTTGAAACAGCAGTGCCATGCACAATTCATCAAGCTTGGCAATCTGCCTCCTTACCAATCCAGGAGCCATACCATGCGATTTGGGACATGAATAATAATAATAATAATTTATAAATATCAAGGGCCTATCTAATCCTTTCAGAAAAACAAGCAAAGGTATGGCAAACCTGGTTCCTCCTCAGGATGCTGATGTTTAAGAGGTTAACTCACAAGTTGTGGAATGCTTTAAAGAAGTTCAAAGAGGCATACCACTACTCAGAGCCCATGAACCCATTAATAGTATCAATCTATAGTTGTCCTAAAAAAATACATTCCATCCTCTGACCGCTAGTGTCACCTCCTGCCACTGTGGTCTGTGCATGATATGCCTCATAGTACCGTTGCCCTTGTAGGTGACCTTTGCCTTTGATAGGTGACCTTTGACCTCAAACAAATGATGGTTTCCATGTAATACCAAATGAAGGATCCTAGTGCACCTATAACTCACATTTGGTTGAAATGCCTGGCATTACACAGGCAAATTGTTAAACGTATTTCAGTTCACAATGCGAAACATCAACAACAAACAATAACATCAACAGAACAACAACAAACAAAAAGTGACCATAGGTATCATCCCAGGGGGATGGGGATCATCCCCCCCCCCCCAGTATTATGATGAGGGGGATGGTCAATACGATCATCCCCACCGAATGTTATGCCTGTTATGTGTTTTTGCCAAAAAGAACCTTTTTTTACATAATATTTTTTAAAATGGTACATTTCATAAGCGCGCTTTACGCGCATTTTTCATTTTGTTCTGATTACAATTACATGTAAACGATATTAGCTTCGAAAATGGCAAAATCTTTAAGCCGCGGCTTCGCAATGTGGTGCTAGTATGCATCTTTTCAGCAAACCCTGTATTCAATCATTCTTTATTTTTCAATCAACCCCCCATCCGGCCCCCCGATGTCAAAGAAATGAACACGCCACTGACATTGGCCAAAGTGATCCCAATATTTTTGCACCTGCTAAGGCAGGTGATACAAACTGTGCATTTAAACAAAGTTGAGCAAAAGAAAAGTCCCCATGAGCTAATGTTTTCTTTGAAACAAGCCTACCACCCCGCCTATTTGGATAAGCGTAATATTTAACTTTATGTCATAAAAGGGGATTGCACCCAATTTAAGTATACAAAAGTTTTCACATCTTTTATAGAATAGAATTCAGTCACCCTTCACAACACCGCAAACCAATCAGTAAAGTTTTGTGCGGAGATTTCAATCCATTTTGATGCGAGAGTTAAAATGTGATTTTGTAAGCCTTATAAGAGTCTTGGTTATTTTTTTTCTTTTTCGCCTCCAAAACTTCCAAACCAACATCTTTAGTAGCCCTAAGATTTTACAAGAGTAACTGAGGAAAATAGCTTTCTTTCTTCAGATACCAAAATTTTAACCACTTGTGGTAAAATCTGGGTTTTGGGAATGAGGCTATTAACGATTGGGCCATGGCAATCGTTTAAGCCTCACAGATGGGATTTTAGGGTAAAGATCATTCTATCAAAATAAAAACATGTACTTAAAGGTGCTTGTTTCTGATTGATGGTCTATTGTGTTCTCTCTTTATTTGAGAGCCTGGTCCTTGCACATACGTAAGTCCCATCAAGTACCATGGTAAAAGCTGCGGTTTGAGGTAGAAGCAATAATGGCAATAAGGCAGTCCTCTGGTTCCAACGTCGACCTGGCCAATTGAATAACCTTTGGGTTTTACGGTTCATCTGTGACCTTGAATGACCCATGATGACCCCCTTAATGACCTTGGTTGGTGACCTTTAAGATTTTTGGTATCAACAATTAACCCCATCCCTCCAGGTTTCAGTCCATAACAACCAATATTTACCCCTTTGACCTCTGTTGACCTTGAATCGCCCCAAGGACCTTGTCATGACTTTAAAAACATTTTCGGCCTCAACAATCCACCCACCCTCCAAGTTTCATGTCCATACACCAACGTTTACCCCCATTAGACCTCCTAGCATATTGCCAAGCCATTTCAATACTGTGCAAATTCTTGAGGTTTAACCACTAAAACGGGGCCGTTTTTTTTTGTTTATATCTTGGGAATGAAATGGACTGAGGGCTCAAATCTCAGGACGACCTAGAAATAACCTACTGCCTTTATCTTTATTTTCATCACTACACTTTAATTGATTAAAAACACAAGGAATTAAACAAATCAAAATATCTACAGAGTCTAGAACCGTGCCCTTAAAAAAGTGGCATGCCGACAATTTGAATGAAATGGGTACTTAAAGTGGCACTGGCACAATTTTCACAAAATATGAAATTTCTTTTTCTTTTTAAAAAAAGAAAAATTCTTTCTTTTCTTTTCTCAATTTGCTCTCAAAATGATAGTCTAGGCCATTGGAAAACCGCGATAATATTAATTACACTAAAAATAACTACCCCAAAACAGATAGGGACAAAAAAAACACCCTTATGAATGGCGTGCAATATTTGCGAGAACTCGTTGCAAACTTGTTGCAAAAGCAAGCACGTAACAGCTCTGTGCAAGCACGTAACAAGGAAGCTCGTTGCAAAGCACATTTTTGAGCTTAATTTTTACAAGCTTTACGACCACTTTACGAGCTAAAGCGAGCACTTATGTGAACTAACACGAGTGTCATATTTGGAACAAAGAATGAAGCACTTACAAGCTCCCAATGTGAACACGCAGAGCTTGTGCCAGCTCGCCAGCCGCATACAATAGAGCTCGTATGTGCTTGCGCGAGCTTGCCCGAGTATAGCTCCACAAGCCCACCAAAATGTGATAGTAAAACCCCCCGCGCAAGCTTTGCAGCTCACATACACACCGGCGACATTAAATTATAAAATCGTTCTGTTTACGCATAATGAAGCTGATTTGTCGTTGGGAATCATTTTCAGGTGAGGGCTTTTGTATATAAAATCCTTACAACCATGCACAAATAAATATCGATTTTGAACAATCTTGAGGTCGCAACTATTTTTCAAATGTGCCAGGTTCGTTAAACACGCAATAGGAAACATACATTAAATATTATAAAAAGCACAAAGCACGCATACAAAACACTATCAAATATAAGAAATAAAAACTATTCGCATACACACACACAACACGACAACCACACACAAAAACACAACGCAATCGATACTACTAACTTCCGGGTAATCAGGGTGTCCCAAAGATGACCGGAACACACAACCTTTAAATCAGGTCATTTCCCTTTAAAAGAGAACATAAGACCAGATTATCCTTGTTACAAATTTTAAGGCTGGTGTCCCATTGGTAGCTGAAAAGAACCTTTCATAGATCTAAAAAATCCCTATTTGTCACCATGTGGTCATAAAAGAATGAAACCCAATATTAAGTGTCTTTGTCTTAAATTGGAGGGTCTTTCAATTCATATTTTACTTCGATTTCTGGCAATGCATAATCCTATTTGAAAAAAACAGTTTTCTCAGAAGACCGTACTTTTGTATAAATTAGTCTTTTGGCACTTGTTTTTTGTTTTAAGAATTTTACTCACTTGAAATATTTTTTTAATTTTTCAGAAAAAAAAAAGAGAAAATTAAAAAACCAAAAAAGAAAAATTAAAAAAAAAATTGGAAAGTGGGCCAAAATGCAATTACAAAAAAATTAAACCAAAACTACACACATTTCGCATTAGCATTTTTTCACATGTTTTTCTGAGACAAGCTTTTGGGGGGCCTTCCCTTCTCATTTTCTATTCCGATTATGAAGCAGTTGCCATCCATGAATCATGCACAGTAATTTGCTAATGCAGTTTGATAATTCAATATCTTTGTTTCATTGGATGTTTTTGTTTCCCACATATTATTTGAAAGCAGATCGCACGTCTAAGGATTCACATATGCCGTTGTACACACCATGCATTAATATTTCTTTCTTAGTGAACTTCGATTACACAGCTTGGGGTAAACGTCATTTTGTTTGCATATACTCCTATGCATGAATGGCAAGGTTCCGATCTGCTGTTATCATAAGCTAACCACACATAGAATCCTATTCATCAGTACTCTAAAGATTGATTTGCCCATATCTTTTCACTTTCAGATATGTGAACAGAAGAAACCAAGGAAAGTAATAAAGCCACTAGTGTGCAGTATACTGTACCGCACTATTTGCCATGTCACTGTACCTATCCCATGTTCACTACCATGAGAGGAAGATCAAACCATATTGGTATAAAACTCAAGAAACTTCTGATTTGGTAATGTACCAATTGCTATTGTACAAATACCCATATGGAAAGTAGACAGTTTTGTCTAGTCAAATGAACCACATGAAATGACACACCTGGTGTGAAACCTCTCAAAGTCATATTGTGAAAAGAGATTTATTACTCTTCCTATTCGCAAGGAAACACATGAATGAAACATACAGGTGAAAAACCTTACAATAATGTCAGTACTGTGCAAGAAGATTTCATATAAGTGCTTAATTACAAGAAAAAACATGAAATGACACATACCGTTGAAGGCCTCACAAATGTCCGGCAACTGTTGAAAAGACTTGTCATTAACTGTTTGGTACAATAAACGACATGACATGATACATACAGGTGAAAAGCCCACAAATTGTCAGCACTGCAACGGAGATTTATTACTGTGTATAAAAGGAAACAACATGAAATACACATCAAGGTGAAAAACCTCACAAATGTCAGTACGGTGGAAGAGATTTGTTACTGTTGATCAAAAGAAACACATGAACTGTACATACAGGGAAAGGCTTTATATGTCAGTACTGTGAAAAGAGATTTATGACTGTTGGTCACAAGAAACACATGAAAATGAGACACACAGGTGAACTGCCTTACAAATGTCAGCAACTGTGAGAGAGATTTATCAGTACTTACCAGAAGACAAAACACATGAAGTAATACATACTGGTGAAAAACCTCACAAATGCCAGCTGTGAAAAGAGATTTATCACTACTTCTGAAAAAGAAAACATAATGAAACATACAGGCAAAAGACCTTACAAATGTCAGCACTGTGAAAAGAGATTTATTACTACATTTGAAAAGAAGAAACCTGAAATGACACATACAGTAACAACTTCACAAATGTCAGCACTGTGAACAGAATTTATTCTGTGTATAAAAAGAAACAACTGAAATGACACATAACAGGTAACAACCTTACTAATTCAGTACTGTGAAAACAGATTTAGTATTGCTGGTAACAAGAAACGACATGAAAAGACTCATACAGGTGAAAGACCATATAAATGTCAGCACTGTGACTGCGAAAGAGATTTATTACTAAATATGACAAGACGACATGAATGGCACATACAAGCGAACAACCCTCACAAATGTCAGCATTGTAAAATGAAATATTTATATGCTAGTATCAATGAAACACATAATGACATACAGTGAAGGACCTTACAAAATGTCAGTACTGTGAAAGATATTTAGCAGGGCTGAATAAAAGAAAACGGCAATGAAATTAGACAATACAGGTGAAAGGCCTTACAAATGTAAGCACTGTGAAGAGAGAATTTAATCAGTATTTATTAGAAGCAAAAACATGAAGTAATACAACACTGGTGGAAAGCCTCTCAAATGTCAGTACTGTGGAAAGAGATTTATTTCTGTTAGTGGCAAGAAAAGATGACAAGACACCACTGGTGAGAACCGTTACAAATGTCAAAACTGTGAAAGAGATTCATTACCAATAGTAATACAAAGTACCTAAATGATCATACCAGTGGAAACCTTCCAACAGTAAAGCAAAGATCAAACAACTGAGGCACATTGTGCTCAAAGAGCACAAACCTAGCCAATGGATAAAATGACCACTTGCTGACCAAGCAAACATTGGCTTAAGTCCAGGTTAAGGTGCCCTTATATGTGCAGGAGAAAATTTCAACTTTCAACATACGATTTTTGACCAAAATGGCTGAAATGACCGCTTGCTATTCGCTTTATCAAAATATTTTTGTACAACCCTATTATGCTCTAACATAACCATTGAATGTACGCAACTGTTGTAATCAGCGTGTCTTATAATGACCTTTGACCCAATGTCCGAGACAGTTTAGTTAAGGGTCTGAGCTGTCTTCATATCAGGGGGATTATTTTTTTTCTACGGGCCCGTCGGCCAGTAAACTAGGAAACTTACTGGCCCTGTAGCGAACTCACGGCGCCAACCATTTCCATCCTATTGTTCATGAATTGCTTTTGCTTACCTAAACTTTGTTAATTGACCTAAAGTGTCATAAATAAATAGGCCCTATATTTGGAGAGAACTCAACTTTTGGTTCAGGGTGGGGTGTGCGCGTGAAGCGCCGCACTTGGGTGCTTGAGAACTGATTTTTTTCATAAATTGGTCTTCGGAACACCACACTTACTCAAACATAGACGCGCGCCAGGGAGGTCATAACATAGAACTGGGTGGCCTTCCCACCCAGTAAGTTATTTGGCCCAACCCCCCAGTAAATTCAGTCTGCCCAATAATCCAAAATGGCCCACCCAGTTAAATTATTTGACCCACCAGTAAATTATCTGCAAAAAATATATGAATGAATTGAAAGTATTTCGGTTAAATCAAATGAATGCTAAGGCCAAGAAAAAAAAACAAGTTTTGGTTTTTGACCCATATTTTTTTTTTTTTTAGGTTTACTCAACTGAAAATTTTTTTTTGTAATTAAATTCAAAAAAAAATGAAAATTCAGCAGCCGTCGAAGCGTCCCGAAAAATTGGGAAAAAAGTGGGCCAAAATGCATTAAAAAAAAGAAACAACTTGCCTTTCACATTAGCATTTTCTAAAAAAAAAAAACACAAACCAAAACCCTTTCGCCTTAGCAAAATTTTTCATTTTTTTTTTGCCTAATAAAACATCACTGAACAATTAAAAACATCCTTGAATAGGCGGTGGTGACTCTAACACCTAACAATTATGGTATTCAAGGTAATTGGAGTGACACCACTTTACTAAGGCCTATTAATTAAATTAAGATCAACCATCTAATTAAAGACACCCACGAACAGATGTATATGTTTATATAGCAATGGATTGAATGCCTGACATTCCTGCCTGTTGTGTGTAAAATACCAAAATACTGATCAGCCTCGTGACTCTGGGCAAGTGGAATGAAACACTACATACACATTGCACATACACGTCAAATAACATGTAAGTTTTTTGCAGTACGTAGCTAAAACAAAAAAACCCAAAGGAACGGCCCTTTTATTACTTGTTTTATTTTTTTTAGATCATACCAAACGTTAAGTCAACTATTGTCAATCATTTTCACCTGTATGAAAAGTAATAATATCTCTGGCATATTTTGTCCCAAAACGACCAATTTCATGACAAATTCAAATAAAACAAAACAAAATGCAGTTAAATGGCTCCAAAATTCAAAATGACTATTTGAAACAAATTTTTGTTTGTTCCGTTTTGTTTTTTCCTAAATCATCACTCTAGTAACTTAACTTAAAAATACTATCTGCTTTATACAAAGCTGCTCCTGCTCCTCCAAATAAAGAACTAAGCTACTGAGCAGCAATTTCATAATCCTTTCTTAATGATTATTAGTATGAAACGTGGATTTGAATCTAATGGAGTCCGAGCAAGGCCTTAATATTGCATTGATGTAGTGGACTGACACTGAATAAATAAGGCTCACTCAGCTGGGAAGGGGCAGATCATAGGTTATAGTTTGCAGTCAAATTAGATTCATGATGAATAACGAAAAAAAAGGGTAAAAGAGATACTATTGAATGTCACTAATTAATATTATTTGGCCATGATCAATAAATGGGGTATTGTATCATTTTTTTCATTGTTCAATTTGTAACTACTATATTGTCAATTGAGCGATGTTTAGGTGAACATGCAGAAAGCTGTTCGTGCGATGAGTGAGTTTGTTTTTTGCCATTTTTGTACTTGGTGTTTAATTTGTTGTCGAATATCTTGTGGATTAATTTTTATAGTAAAAATAAAAAAAAATACTAAATTTGTGATTATAATGTTAAAGAATAATGTTTTAGAGTCAAAAAAATATCATATTCAATCAAATCAAATTTTATAATAAGAATTTAGGTTTCTGAACAAACACATAAATACCAGATTCCTTACCAATGATAGAAAGCCTTATTTATATACTACTAAGTGAATTTTTAAATACAAATTTATCTAAATAAAATGCACACTGTGTTTATAATATGAAGACCTCATTTCCAAAAGGCCTTAATCCACTTTTTGGATTTAGTTATTATTTAAAAATGACAAATGGACCTGGCACTACAATTCATAATACTCCTATTTTGATTTGTAGGAAAAGTGATACCAGTTTAAAGAAATATTATATGCTTAACCTAATACTTTCTTCTAAAAGAATTACATTCTTCAAACTTCTTATTCTAAGTTCTGAAAATACCCATGAATTTGTTAAGCTGGATGAGTTTTCACATTTTCATGGGAAGTCTGCACAAAGCATGTGATGATTACCAATTTAAGTCCTGTCTTATGTGATTTCATATTATGCACTCTATACCCATATCGCAACCCTTAAATACAACAGTAAAGAGACAGAGGAGACTTTTTTGAGATACAAAATTCTCTAAATTGATTGGTTGTAGACTACCTACCAAGAATGTTTGCAAGGTTTATTGAATGCTGCAGCCCACCCCAGTTTAGGAGAGTGTAACCGGGGCCGGAATAATAACATTGGCAATCATAGCTAAAATTGACCGTAGGATGTGGAGTTCATGAAACAGGTGATGACACAAATTAAAGTGGGTTGGCAATTGGCATACGATGCCATTCCAAATTGTAACCATCTTAAACCAAAAAAACAAACCTAAGAAGACACTTTTGGTGTCAAATGTTTTTCTGGTCAAGGAGTTCAATAAAACTATTCCCAAAACTATAAAATGTTGCATGGTCGATATTTTTCCAAGATGGCTGACATTGTTATCGTCACAAACCTTACAGTCTTATCATATAGCCTATGAAGATAATTGTGGTGTCAATTAAAAATTTTCTGGGTCAAAGGATTTCAATAAAACTATGTAAAAAAAACTGTCAGGTAATTATAAAAGTAATGAAGTTTTCATACGTCACTATTTCCCCCAAATGGTCAACATAGAAAAAGGCAAAATCCTTTGTACCTCATGCTATACAACACCCAGGATGGAGATTTTGGTGACAAGTGGATGTTTTATAGGTCAACAAGGATTTCAACAGCCAGATTTTCAAAACTGTCAGATGAGTCCGTGAGTCGTGTTATTCAATGTGAACACCCAAAATGTGCACTTGACTACTCTAATTATGTATTCACCAAAACATATATCTGAATGTCTGGGAATTTTTGATCTTTAGGCCTGTAATTATTTTTTAATAGAAACCTATTGTTTGTTTCAGATATATCAAAGAATGAACCCCCGATTTTTTCGAACAATTAAATGTCATGTTGGGTCCCTTGCACACCGATTGGTAGTCAATGTTTGGGTTTTTTGTTCATAGGGGCATAAAGCGCGTTAGGAAGTTCTAAGGAGAGTTACCGGAGATTTCTGTGTGGTATTAATACAAGCATCTGGGTTTCCTATTATTTTACCACTTCGCCGTTTAACCTTACTTGCAGAAGTTTAACACCTTAGGGTCTTGTATTTAAAATTGGGCCATCTGGAACAAAAAGTGACAAATCAAAGAAATTCACACCTTTATATTCATCCCTAGGAGTTTGTTAGAAAGTCTTATGAAATTCCTTGACCCAGAAAAACACTCATTTTGACACCAAAATCTCTTCCTAGGTAATAAAAAGAAATTTAAGGTTTCTTTGACGAGAGTGGTCGGCCATCTTTAAAAAATAGCCTTGTCATTCTAAATTTCCATTACTCAGACAATTCTGGCATTGGGCATATTGAACCTCTTGACCCAGACACATAATTTCCTACTAAATTACCTAGTAGTTCTATTACCTTTAAAATGGCGGCCATTTTGAAAATGCTGGTTTAATGCAAATTGCCTCACTTTTATTTTTGTCAATCACGTGTTTTCGTGAACTACCCAACCCAATTATCAATTTTAGCTATGATTGCAAATGTTATTATTCGGCCCTGGTTGGTAAAATCTAAGGCCCTTTGTTCAACCTGAATCGGGCAGCACTAGGAACAAACAAAAAAAAAGAAAAGAAAAACAAAAATATTATTTTGAACTTGGTTTTCTATCTAATCAGCCCCATAGAGACGCATACCAAATCTACATAAAGACTGGAGGTTGGGATTATTCACTTCAGTTGGAAGTGTAATACTTGATACCATTCTAATATGTAAAAAAAGTTTGTTTGGAAATGGAAATGTCCCTCGGTGTTTTGATGAGGTGATCCGGCCACCCCATTTGCGGACAAAAACCGATATAAAACTTTGGATTTCACTACTACTATTGTTTGGGAATTCTGGGAAAATAATTGCCCACCCAGTAATTATTTTTGCCATACTTTTTTTGGGTCAATTAATTAAAGTTGGCCCCCCAGGAAAATTATTTCTTATTTACCTCACTGACTGCGCGCACACACAAAAACAAAAAAAACACCACCTCGACCAAACTAGACAGGCACAGAAAAGGCTGTTTGGAGACCGCACTTTAAATTGGGTAAAGAAGGTGGAAAATGTGGGCACTAAACAGAAATTCAGGTTTGAAAGGGTAGACAAGAATTATGCCCCCCATTTCAGATCAGTGCCCCTTCCCCGGGTCTCAGTAATCCGTGTCCCATTTTGTCCATTTTTTTTTAAATTACTACACTCAATCTTTTTCATCAACCTACATTTGTAGTTTAGCGTACAAAATTATTAATTGTTAAATTAACGGGAAAAATTATCTCCTCATGTTTCTAAAATATCATATAATTATTTGCTCATTCTTCAGTTGTCACTTGGGAGATAGCTGAGATAACCCCAGTTTCCGTTTCTTTCATCCGCTCTTTTGATTTTTTTTTTGCTTAGGAACGTCTCTCTAATTCTGGTTTTTGTAGGGCCTGGTCGACGGCAATTGGTTAAGAACTGCTTCATTTCTGCTGAATTCTGCTTTAAAATGCTGCTAAGCAGCGGATATGTGCGCTGTTATGCAGTTTTTTTCGTAATGTGAGACACATACTTTCGTGAACGCACTCACCACGTATCGTCGATGGGCGTCCTTCTATGCTGTTGTTTTTGTTAGTCTCCATCGGGGGCTATGGGAAAACAAGTGTAAATTCATAATTATTAGTAATTATAACTCGTCTGTTCCCACAGACTACAAACCTGCACATTTTCTTGAAAAAGAAATAAAATGTCACTTCAATTTCATTTCCCCAATATCAGTGGATAGTGATTACACATAGACTGCAGCAGACAATGGAGTTTAAAGATATTCAACTCACCGCCTCGGTATGGCGGTGTAGAAAAACACTTCAAATTCCCTTTCATCTGGGAGTGCAGACCATTGTTATATGGTCGCGCAGCTGACGAGATTTCAGCGGTACGACTCTCCAATTTAGACGGAGTACTTTTCCGGACAAAAATACTAACCTCATTCACGAGCTAAATAAATATTGAGCTTTATAGTGGGTTCAATTAACTTGGCCATTATTTTCATCTTTATTAGAAAAGGAAGAAACATGAACAATTACATGGAGAGAATGTTGCTGGCAGCTTTGACCTAACAACTTTGTGCAGAACCAAAATCCGTTAAAACTTATTGCTTAACTTCATTTCTATTCAATTTCCGCGTTTTCAGAAGAAAATTTAGTGTCAACGGACCCTATATCTATGTACACTGGTTAGTTATTGTGAGTGAGGACGGGGATGTGTCACTCAACCCGCATCGTGGAGGTGGTAATTACCTGGTATAATAATGGCCCTACATACCCGGCCATGATAAATCTTTAGCTCATGGTTAGGTGAAGTCTAACAGACCATTGGTCTCTGATATTGAGGAAAAGAAATTGAGGTGAATTTTATAGATTTTAAGAAAACGTGCAGGTTTATGTGCGGTATGGGAACAGACAGTTATTGGATCGTAATAATTTATTTATTGCATTACACTGGTTTTCCTTAGCCCCCCCAGAGGGGGATACAGAAATTTTGTTATACAGTGGTGATTGGTCCACGTTCCCATGGTCTAGGAAGCCTAGGGAAACCTATGGCCCTCGCTCGAAAGGTATTGAATGAGGAACTAACACATTCATCTGTGTTAGAGAAGTTGTGTCAGTGGGAGTCAGCACTAAATTAGTAGTAAAACTGATGATATTTGAAAAAGCGAACATGCTGGAAAATGAAAATATTAAATAAATGCCGAAGCAGTTTGAGGATAATTTACATGGAAGTAAAACTGGAATTTATTACAAGACAGTCATAACTACCAAACCTAACATTTCCTGAAAATTCAACTGAGCGCCCGACGGGCCAGCTCAGTTCAATCCTGACTGGCCCGACAGGAATTTCACTGGCCGCGGGCCAGAGGGCCAGGCTAAATCGAGCCCTGCTTATATGCATGAGTCACAAGGACCATACAACAAGGCATATAGGCAAAATATGAATTTTTAAATATTTTTCACATTAAGACCGGAAGTTCCCCTTTAATGAACTTTGACCACATGTTGAGCACAACTTTGGGAAGGGTCTGAAGCTTCTTCCTATGCATGAGTCATGTGACCATGGTACCTTGCATATGGACAGTTGAATTTTTGAAGGATTTTTAGATTAAGCCAGAAGTGCATTAATGACCACAGATTGAACTCTCGACCCATAACTTGTGAGTTGTTCAAGCTGCCTTCAATCAGGAGCCACATTTCATGAACGTAATCGTACGCGAGAAGATACATTTTAAAGCAAAATAGCAAATTTATTCTAATTTTTAGCATTTTGGAAAAAATTAACCATTTGACCACCTTTAATGACATTTGACCCTGATTTAATAAAAAAACCTCATGTAAAATTGGAAAAAAAAATACAATTGTTCCGTGCAAATGAATATTTGAGCAGTTCTTTTTAGCTTAAAAAATTAACATAAGGAAAAAAAATAAAAAAAATAAAACCTTCAAAATTTAAAAAATTCCTTACATCATACATTCAGGTACCATTAATGCATCTGAAGGTTTTTTCACTCTACTGTATTAATTTGAGATAAAAAATAGTTTTTATTTTGACCGGAAGTGGCCCACATCCAAGCACAACTTTGTGAAGGGTATTTATAAGCTGCTTATGATGGATGCGTCGCATTGACCCATGCCAATGTTGTATATAACCTTTAGAGAGGGATTTTTGAAACATTCCATAGATTGTTATAAGTTTTGGCCCAATGATCCACTTGGCGACCAATGATTTAAAATCGTGTACACCCAATAGGCACAGGTCATAGGTGATGCTTGTGCATGAATGGCAAGATACATGCAAATCGGAGGAGAAAGGATTCTAAGATTTTGGCCAAAGTGACCACACCAACCACTAAGGACACTGGTCAAAGCTGTGGACATGACCCAACATGCTGCTTGGGTTCAGTGGTCTCTGAGTGAATCTGGTTAAAATCGGCATACGGGTTTGGCACTAGTAGCATTTGGAAAGTGGGGAAACGTAGAGAGAAGCGGAAAGAAATCGCACTACTAATACAAGACCTAGCCATGCACCGCACACGGCTAGGTAATAACAGGGTAAATCCCCACAAATATCAGTGTCCTGAAAAAGATTCATGAATTGGCCTTTTGAAATGGACGAAATTAAAGGACACAAGCAGGTTCAATCAAATTCAGGTCCTCTGGAACCTGCCGGAAGTATTTGTTGATGGGGGGATTGGTCCACTGAATCATCCCCCAATGTTTGTGCCCATGTGTTTTTTGAACCAAATTACCACCTCACAATTTTTACCCTATTCTTTTAATAAATGGTAAAATTCCATGTGCTTTGCACACATTTTGTTCTCATTTTAATTATAGTTTTTAATGATTTAGGTTCTAAATTACAATTTTTAGCATGTTTCAATATGCACAACTTTCATCAACTTGCACTTCCATAGACGAATAAACTACCACAAATGATTGTGATCTATTGTTTGTATATGTTTAGTATTAGATAATTAAACTATACCAAATTAGAGTACCTCATCATATACCACAAATACACAGTAATAAACAACCAACTGTGTGATAGGCCACAATGTACCGGGCCGCCGGATAGAAATTGCGTGCCCAGGGGAACCTTGGAGTTCACAGGCTTACATGGCGTCGGGTGGGTGCGGGATGTAACTGGATGTACCACACTTTGATTAAGTCAATACCACAAACTACCCACAAAATTTGTAGATTCTTTAACTATTTATATGCCACAATATTACATTGTGTGTATTTTGTGTCAAACCGTAAAGGGCTAAAGCACCCTCTTTAAAATGCAATTTTCCATAAAAGATGTTTAAAACTCAATTTTTAAGAAATATTTACACTATTAGTTAGTAAATAATCCAAATAAGTTGTCAAAACTGTGTCGCCATTGATATTTTGGGTTTTATTTTGGTTTTAATCATAAATACCTATGCATCACTATACAATAGCAGGGGAACTGTATGTAGTGTAGCGCTTCCGGATAAAATTTTGAATTTTTGCACACAAGTTGATAATTGATAATCCATAAAATTGATGGAAGCACCCGCCAACCCCCCTTTATGGCCCCAGCTTGGTTTCAAGGTTATACAGGGGTCAAAAATTTTAAAATGTTCTGAGTGTGTTAAAAAGCACACCATGGTGTTGGTCTGGTTACAAAGATTCCAAAAAGGTATAGTTTACACATAGCTTATAGTTCCGGAGTTATGGGGGTAAAAACTGTAAAAATGGTGAAAAGGTAAATTTTGGTGTGTACATGGGTCAAAAGTTAAAAGTTGCTTTGATTCAGTTAATATGTAGTGCAACTTGTTTCCCTAGCTTAAAGGATTGAAATAAGGAATAGTTTGCCTTATCTGCTATGCTTACTTTTCACGTTATCCAATAAATAGGTCACAGGTCAATAGAATCCATTAGCTGCCAATAGCTGTTGACTTTATTCGCCATTTTGGTTAATAACCAGACACGCAAGATAGTCAAAACTATTCCTATATTTCATTCTATTAGCTAAACCAACAATATGAACCACATTTTATAAAAAGTTGAGCAACTTTTAATTTTTGACCCCTGTACAAACCAAAATTGACTTTTTTACCATTTTTACAATTTTACCTCATAATTCCTAAACTATAAGTCACAGATAGTATAAACCATACCTTTTTGGAATCCTTGTAACCAGACAGACATCATGGTGTGCTTTTCAACACAATCGGAACATTTTAAAAAATTTACCCCTGTGTAACCTTGAAATCCAAGCTGGGGGCCATGAAAGGGGTGTGGCAAGTGCTTCCATCAATTTTTTTGATTGTCAATGTATAAAGTACTTGTGTACCAAAATTCACAATTTTATCCGGATTTGCACACTCATATAAGATCTGTTCACTACAGTCCACCACTACAAGGCTCAAATATTTATATGGAGAATAAAAAAAAATCACTGCAGACTTGTATTGCATAGCGATATGGATGTTTAATCTTTGTTTACTTTTGTATAATCAGCATCCATCAGTATGTAATACACCATCCATAATATCACATAACATTCATCACTTGTACTTCATCTCAGTCAAGTAGTGAAAGGGGGTGTGGCCATTTCGTGACCCACTGACACACATGACCCTGATGAATTCTACGGAATAAAGTGCATCAGGGTCATGTGTGTCAGTGGGTCACAAAATGGCCACACGCAGTACAAGGAGGAAAAGTAAGATAACTTTCATTGATATTGTGATGGAAATAAATGGTTCTCGAACTACTCAGGCTCCTGTCATAGCAGTTGCAATACCTTGGATAACCCCAGATGACATTGAAAAAATCTACTTTCAAATGTTCACTACACCCTTCAAGTTTCATAACCATACAGCCATTTGTAGTTATTTGACGTTGCATGAATGGCCCCACTTGACTTTAAAATGATTTTCACAATTATTAGTCCTGAATGTTGACCACCCCACAAAGTTTCATGGCCATACAACCATAATAGTATTGCAGGGGGCACATCACTAAATAACTCAATTGAAATGTGCATAAATATGCCATTATTCACACTCTTATTTCCACCCACATTTTACAATAATTTTCGATATTTTGCTTGCATGAACATCTTAAATTAATAAAATTTTATTTAAAATGCCTTTTTTGATACATTTTTAGTTGAACTTTTGAGATAAATGTACTTGAACAGCACCATCACGAAAAATAAGTTGGCATTCCTGCCTCCTTACCAGATCCAGCCATCTTACGATTCCAATGC
This sequence comes from Ophioderma brevispina, assembly GCA_023653785.1. Taxonomy (NCBI): domain Eukaryota; kingdom Metazoa; phylum Echinodermata; class Ophiuroidea; order Amphilepidida; family Ophiodermatidae; genus Ophioderma; species Ophioderma brevispina. Next base: position 36,713 of record JAMKCH010019376.1, on the reverse strand, counting down.
CGTGGTTCCCTCAAGACACTGATATATTTTGCATTGGCGCTATTTTTACCAGAACTATCAAAGTTACACCAAATGCAGAAGGACTTAGTATGCCCCCTTTGAACTTTATTCCATAGTACAGCCTATGACCCATACACAGTTTAATCTACTTGTCTAAAAATGGTTCATTTTAACACATTTGAGCAAAAAAAACCATTGGCCTAAGTTTAGTAAGTGTGTCTAATCTTACGTGCAAATTCAATTCACTCTGGAAAAAATTGTACATTTGTATTTTTGTGACATTATCATTTGATCATAACATAAAAATGCATGGTCAGAATCAACTGAAATTTTGCATGGTGCTGAAGCTCAGCAGGCCATTAATACATTTCAGCCCATGTGCCTTTACCCAAATCTGTGCATATCCCATATGGGCATTGGGTCAGTGGTTCTTCTGATCAAGTCTGGCAATTATAGCAATTGATTTGTTGCACAAGAAGGAATTTATAAATGCCCCTTTAATTGGCCCACATGACCTTTGACCCAAATTTGTGCAAACCCCATGAAGGCCTTTGGTCAGTGGTTCTTCTGACCAATTTTCACTGAAATCAGCCTGAGCATTTGGCAACAACACACATTTTGGCAAGTGTAAACAGATATGGAAAAGCTTACGAGGGTTGACAAACAGAAGGACGTAACTCAAACTGAAAAGAAATATTAAAGAATTTCTTTAATTCTGCTGTAATACTGCTTTTGAGAAATGTGATGTTTAATATTTTCTACTAAGCAAATCTATTCATTACTCAAAATGTAAACATCTCATAAAGCTCATATATGGTACCGTAAGCAAGCATTATATAAACAAAGAACATTTTTAATTAAGAACAGCAGAGTTAAAGAAATTCTTAATATTTCTTTTCAGTTTGAGTTACGTCTTTCTGTTTGTCAACCCTCGATAAACAGATTATGTAGATAGTAGAGTCAACACATTGCCATAACATAAGCTCTGCATACTACATATGCCAAGTTAAAAATGAGGTGCTAGGATCATGAAATACACCTTTAAAGCAATATTAGCACATTTTTGAAGAGCGCCCCCAATTTTCAAAATTTGATATTTTTGCACAGTTACATTGGTAATTGTCTAGGAAACTATAGCTGCGAAGGAGAATGCTAACAAATGCGTATTTATCATAAAATAAGCGATTTTGTAATTAGAATTGGGATCCCAGATTGGATTTGACGGCAGAGCTGGAAAAGCTATATACGTTTATGTCCGTCCATGATGAAATAGTGCCACCTCGAGAAAATAACCTCTAACTTGACTTGCCTGAACTATTAAAACAACTAATGGTTGAGAGTAGACACGTACATGGCGCTATTTCCCGGCTATTTCACATTGGAAGGCCGTTTCCAGCAGCTGTTGAATTATTACCAATGCAACCGTGTAAAAATCTCCAAATTTTTGAAAAATTAGGGGCGCTCTTCAAAAAAATGTGCTAATATTGCTTTAAGCAAAAAAAAGTAGTCTATTTAATTATATGACATCAAAGAAAATGTGTATGGTCCCCACAAGGCAAAAAAGGTATGTGTGTTTGGTGAGTGGGTGGGTGGATGGGTAGATAGGTTGGTGTACATGTGCTAAATGTTCTGTGAGCTCAATTTTCTTGTAGTTAGCCTTGTATGAAAACCATGAGGCCTGTGAACATTTTGGCCAGTATTCTGAAAGGGAGACTAATTTTAGACCTGGGTTTAAACCAAGGGTAGTCCTACATGAGTGGACCTTTTTTCTTTTCAAAATACTGTGAAAGTTGAATGTAACGGGTGAGAAAATTCCTCATGGATGGACCATTCCGGTCCATTCTTGAGGAATTTTCTCACCCGTTACTGCACATTTTTAGAGTATGTCAGAAAAAAGGAAAAAAGGTCCACTCTTGTAGACTAATCCTGGTCTAAAGTTAGTCTTCCTTTCAGAATACCACCTCAAGATATATTTTACTATCATTTAATTCAAAATTCCCTTTGAATTATTTTTTTCATTAACCCTAATGCCTTATCTGTTTCTAGCCGGGAGGGAGTGAAGGAATAATGGAAGGAGAAAAGTCAGAAATTTGGTCTTGAACCAGGAGCCCGTATGACTGGGGAAAGTAATTTTGTGCCCGTATGAGTCTATTTGATGATGCAATTGCTACATCTGGGACTTGGTGCATTTTTCTCCATCAGTGCATTGACAATTTTTGGGTATGGTGCAGTTAGGGTTGTGTATGGGAAAAAAGAGCTGTTATTAACCCTAATGCCCTATCTGTTTCTAGGAGGAAGTGAAGGACCAACCATGCTTGTGGCACATCCCCATATGGTCATTTAACTTCCCCCCCCCCAGCATGTTAACACTTAAGTGCCGAAGGTGTTTTCACTCACGTTGGTGCCTGAGGGGGGGTTCCATGGAACCCCCCCAAGGAAACCACTTTACCGATGGAATTTTCAAATGAAACTTATACCACCTTTGAGGGGGCATAAGACAAGGCCAAAGGTGCAATATAAATGAGTTCCGGGTTATCGTCTGGAAATTAGGGGCAAATCATTGTTTTCGAAATGCGTCAAAATCACTCAAAAAGTAACATGTTGTTTTCCGCAGCCCTGCTTCCACAGCATACACATTGTAAATCATTTTGATGTTTATATCTGCTCTACATGGACCAATTTACATTATAATTTAACACAAACATTACCATTTTGTACATTCTCGTATTTTTTGTGGGGGCAGTCGTATTTGCCATAGGTTTGTATAGCAATGGCGTGCAGTCGCTCGATGATGGAATCGCTTCTTTTCAGCACATAAAGGGTTAATTATTTTTTCTGATTATGTAATTAATTTTGTTTCGTGCATATGAACATACATAAGGAGAAAAATATTTTTGGCAACAGGGTTTGCTAATTTTTATTTTTAAAATCACACTCCCGTTGGTGCCTAAGGGGGGTTCCGAGGGACCCAAGCTAATTTATCTCATTAACGGGCAAGAAATTTTGTTCAATTTTTTTTATGGAAAGAAGCGCATCAATTAATTGCACAATTACAATTAGAGTTCAAAAATATTTTTCATGAGTGAGAAATTGCCGAAAAACAAATCTTGGGTACTTTGGAACCCCCCCCCTTAGGCACTTAAGTGTTAAGCTATGTTACCTTTTATAATAGGATTTTTTATTCCTGTCAGTTTATTAAAAGTTTTTGGGCGTGTCGGCGATTCCATTCCGTCTGAGAGGGTACATGCTTTACACACTAATTCAATAGAAATTCTAATGTGACGATGTTAGATCAGATTAAGGCCATAATTAAAAAATGTCCCTTTTCTCAAGAAGAAAATAATGCAAGGCAAATGCACTGAATAAATTCCAAACATCAAACTTGAACAAACTGAAGCATTCAACAAAAAGAAAATGATACGAGTAAGTAATTATTACTCACCAACATTTTTCAGTCGTTGTCATTATTGCTGGAAGAGGAGGAATCTCCACTACCAGAATCCTCCACACATTTACTAACACATCAGGAATTTCAATATCACATATTGTCGTTGTTTTTCCAGTATGATTTCTCTATATCAACAACGTCACTAAGGAATATTAGAAAATCTGATATGTTTGAGCTCGTTTACACTGCATGGTTTACATTTATTCGTCTTTTTCCAGAAATAATGTTTGACGTCTTTGTCCAGTCATATATCTAAGTAGGCCTACTGAGAGTTTTGGTCACTCATAACGAACTACACTATTTACGTGGCCTAATCCTCCTCAGATTAAGAAGTTCACCCGGCCTCGATGTTCATGACACTTTATGCCCTCCATGATTGACTCCAAACAAAAGAATCGATGGCGTGTCTCAGACTGTAAGACAACCTATTCAATTGAATCTGGTATGAAGCCTTTACATATTCGATACAAAGAGGTTCATGTAAAATGGGGTTAAAGCATCTTTTTCTGCTGAACAAAGTTGAGCAAAGTACGTTTTTAGTTTTGACTCAACACAACCCTCCAAATATGTTTGTACCATCGACAATATGCGTTTAGCAGGGTTGGCCGTATTTCCCACCCCGGTAAAATCGGGCGAATACCGGTATTTACCATAGAGAGAGGAGAGATCTGGGAGAAAGCAGAGGGAGAGAATACCACCAGGCATATTTGGCCAAAGCGGGAAATAATGGGAAATCCGTGAAATAACGCAAAAAGTGACTTTCTTTAAAATATCATGAAAATTAACTAAAACAGATAGCATTTTCATGCAAGAATGACCCAGGGGAGGGGGTTGATGGTGTTTTCATGTTATCACTAACTTAGCTTTTGGACTCAAATCTTTTGATTTGTAGATTCTTGCAACATTTCAATTTCTCCATCATTTCTCTCAAGAATAAGTGGCGGAAATAGCCACCGATAAAAGTTCACTAAATAGGCCCAGGTAAGAAATATATCTCTTTGTGCCACGACAGTTCAGTGTAGTGATTTATGCTAAATCACAAGTATATATTAAGATGAGCTCAATTAAACTGGCGATGTAGAAACCTCTTTCACTTCATGGCAGCTTTTATCTATATTCTTCTCATTCATTCTTAATTTTATCCTAGCTGGTCCTTTTTCATAATGAACATAAGAGAGTTCTGTTGATAACTCTCCTGAGTTCATTTAGATGCACAATAAGGGGCTCACTACTTGCATGTCAATCCAAAAACATAGCCCTGCAAGTAATAAGGGAGCTCAATTTATTGAGCTCCTGAAAAGACTGTTGAGAAAGTTGTATCGGAGCTCTGGAAGCATGAGCAATTCAGAAATGAAGGTCTGATTTTGTCAAAATAATGTTTAATAATCCACCCAGGGTAGCGCATCTGATTATCTAATTTCCCCGGCCGAACCACGTTCGGGACAGGGGACTATAAAATGGGCTCCCGTCCGGTGTCCGTATTGTCCGTCTGTCCGTATTCTTTGAGAAAAATGTTAACCTGGATGTTCTGAGAAAAATTTTACCCTATGGCCTGAATCTGTTGAAACGTAATATCGGACACACAAAATTCCTTCGCTACATGAATGTCCATCATGGCATGCATCGTTTTTGCAATTTGAAATGTGTGATACAGTGCGTGTTAGGTAATGGTCAAATGAGCTAAATTAAAATGCATATAACTGTATCGCTAAAACGGACATCGAACACACTGAAATTCCTTCGCTATATGATAGTCCATCATGGCATTCATCGTTTCTGCAATTTGAATTATGTGATATATGCAGGTTAGGTATTTAAATGAGCTAATTAAATTGCGTATGGCTGTATCTCTAAAACGGTACTCGGATAGGCAAAATTCCGTCGCTACATGAGCTACTATGTTTGGGGAGGGTGTGAGGTGTTGGGGAGGGGGTTGGTGTTGGGTAGGGGGTTGGGTGTTGGATAGGGAATTGGGGTGTTGGGGAGGGGGTGGGTGTTGCAGGGTGTTGGGAGGGGTTGGTATTGCGGGGTGTTGGGGAGGGAGGTTTGGGTATTGGGTTTGGGAGGGGTGGTGTTGCGGATGGATGACGGTGTTGCTGGGTGTTGGGGAACGGGGAGCCGTGTTATAGTGAGTGGAGTAGTGTTGGGGTGTTTGAGGGTTTAAAGAGGGGTGGGTGTTGCAGGGGTGGTTGGATGAGGTGTGGTGTTGGGTGAGGGTGGGGTGTTGGGGAAGCGATGGTGGTGTTGGGAGTTGTGGGGTGTTTGGGAGGGTGTGGGGTTTTGCGGGGTGTTGGTGAGGGGGGGGGGCGAGGAAGACACTACATGAATGGGTAAGAAGTGGGTGGAGGGGGGAGAATTGGGGGGTAGTCGAGAGAAAGGGTTGGAGGTGAGTGTTGCGGGGGTATTGGGGAAGGGTAGGGGTTGAGAGTTTGCTTTTATCGCATGTAGTGATCGCAACATTCGGCGGGCACATATTTTCCGCATCGCGTAAATACGATTTCGCCTTTGTTAATATTCTATTTGTTGTTGTTTTTGTAATCAATTAGTGGAGTGGAATAATTTGAATTAAACCCTTCAAACAGACCCAGATTATTACGCACAACTTTATAACTGTAAAATGAAGTCATTGAGGTTAACCCCCATAAGGTCTTCAAATTGCCACTTACATCCTATAGTAATTCCCAGGGTTTCGACAAGGCATTTCCGCAGTATTTCCTGGTATTTCCCGGTATTTCCAGTATTTCCCGGTATTTCCCAGTATTTCCCACTATTTCCCGCCCTAGGTGGGAAATTTTTCCTATTAATTTCCCAGGAAATTGCAAACCCTGGTTTCTGACCGGAATAAAAATCAGCTGAGGAATCTAAATCATAATTCCGTGGCATGGCACTTCTACCAGAATGCATACTGCAAAATTGGTACTATACCTGGGCCATAATTTCTTGGACATAAACAAACGCGCGCGTGATCTTTGCGTGTACTTGCCTACATGCAACAGCGGGAAAGCTGGCCGTGCGTTCCCTAAACTGTCCAAGAAAATTATGAGCCAGAGTATTAGATCCTATTACCTCTGAAAGACGATTGAAATTAAATCCCAAATGATGGCAGTTTTGGGGTGACAAGCTGTGCATAAATAGCAAAAAAAAAAAAAAAAAACAAAAAAAAAAAAAAAAAAAAAAAAAAAATAAAAAAAAAAAAAAAAATAAAAAAAAACATTTTTTTCTCATGGACACACAACAATACATAGCACTCCATGTTTATTTCTGGTAAAAAAACATCGACTGAAAGCAAATCGTGTGCCCTGTATTTTATACTTTGTGTGTTATGATCAATGGTTGATAATAAAAAATTTGTTTTTTTTTTTTAATATTTGATAAATACAAAGTTGAAATTTATAACTCACTGAAAAAAGAAACTGGCTACGCCCATATACATAGAATGTCCTCCAGGCGGTGCAGGTATCGTCCTCTTACTGATGGCGCACTACTACACTTCCCTGCCGGCAGGAAGCCATTTCCCGGGCCTATTCCGTCAAATTGAGACAAGTAGCATTCCATCCTACCATACGGAATAAACCGCATCCCCCATAAGTTCAGAGGCGTGATAAGTAGTATTGGGCTTTATCCGTAATAAATGACGGGGGGTTAAAAAGTTAATGGCTAAATTTGTTATACCATAGGTCTCTCTTTTTCTTATTTGATTTTTTGTCAATTTCCTATTTTAGGGTCGTTTTTAATGGCGAATGCTACGGAATAAAGCGCATACTCCACTAAAAATTTATTCTATCAAAATACTAAAACTAGTTCCTAAAATTTAAAATTGCCACTCCCGATCTTACCCCACCCGGTCCGACTTATTTATTTCTTCATAGCCCGTGAAATGGTGGTATGAATATTTTTATGTCTAGATTTTAAACCCCTCTTTTGCTTTTATAAATGACCCCCAAAAGAAATCCCTTTTCTTGTCCTCCGGACGGGTGTTAATTATTAAATTTGTTACCTATTGAAAGCATTATATAATACTCATGTTATACCCCCCGTTCCATAGACAATCACTGTACTAAAGTATAGCAATGGGGGGTTTAACAAGAGTATATAATATAGGGCCGCTTTCCGTCAAGCTTATATTATACTCCTGTTATACCACCCATTCCATAGACATCCGCTGTATAAAAGTATAGCAACAGGGGGGGGGGGGGGTGGGGTGGGGGTGGTATACAGGAGTATGTAATATAGTATCGACAATAATAAGTTTTAATTAATACCTGTCCGTAGGACGAGAAAAGGGGATTTCTTTTGGGGGTAATTTATAAAAACAAAGAGGGGTTTAGTAGTTTTGGGGGTAAGAAGGTTAAAGAAGGAAGGAAGGAGTGAGCGGGTGGTATAAAATCGAAACACAAAATGTATACCACCCGTTTCATGGACCATTGCAAATGAAGAAGTGAGCGAGTGGGGTAAGATCGGGAGTGAAAGTATAGGCCTAAATCTACTAGTAAGAAAAAATGCAACTTTCCAATATTTAGGGGGTTTATTATTCTATACGGAATAAAGCGCATACTCCATTAAACTGCTTTATTCCGTCAAAATATGTGCTCCAATTAAATAAGGTGTATCAGCCTATAGCATTCGTACTTTACGAACGCCTGCTTTATTCCGTTTAACAGCTTTTAACCGAGAAAGTGCTATGCCTATGGTCTATCTATTTTTCAGTAAGCTAGGGGGTCAAATTTGTGATGGTCCGAAAATTAACAGGGCTTCATACAAGATATTGCCAAAAATTTTATGGTTCTACCATTTTAGAAAAGGTACATGCATTTATAGCTAGAAGCCGATATCCAACCGTTGGCGGTGCATTCTGATACCTGGGCTGAAGCATGCTGCCAGGCACACCCAATGCCATTAAGGCCATGATTAGGCCATGAGGCCAAAGCGAAAAAGATGCTCGGATAAGGACCAAGGTAGCGCACCCCTGGGAAGTACATAATTCTTCCGAAATAATTTTCCTAAAATTATAGAAATCAGTTCTACGTGTGTTCTCACTTCTAGTATGTGCACATTCTCGAGAAAATGAATTAAATGTCATCTCAATTTATGCCCTGAATATCGGTGACTACGGGATGTACAACATGGGGGCTACTGATAAGTAAATCTGCTCGGTATGTAGAAGACCAAACACTTTCATAGATTCCTTTTTCATCTGGAACTGCAGAGTCATTGTTATTATCCATGTAACTGAAAAGATTGCAGGTGTTATACCATCACCCCGATTTAGATTAAGCTATTTTTCATGGCGTGGAACACAAATTACCTGTCCTCTTTCACGATAAAGTTAGAGGTTCTACTGTGCGTTCAATTTTCGTTGACCCAGCTATATTTCATCCTTCATTGGAAAGGGAAACGAAGGTGAACAAAGCTCATGAGAAAAAATTGTTTGGCAAACTGTGACCTAACATCTTTGTGCAGAACCAAACTGTAACTTGCTGCGTAACCCCATTTCTATGCAATTTATTGCTTTCATAGCAAAAATCAAAAATCATTCACCTATATGAAATGCAGGTGAACCGGTGCCGAACAAACTTAATTGAATAGAAAAGAGGTCCAATATTAATGTGATTAACCCTAACCCCACTCCGTATACGCGTGTATGCGTTTCCTTTCTTTCCTTCTTTTTTTATATTTGTATGATTTATATTTGCTTGTGTCTTGTTGGTGTGTGTGTGTGTGTGTGGTGTGTGTGTGTGTGTGTGTGTTGTGTGTGTGTGTGTGTGTGTGTGTGTGGTGTGTGTGTGTGTGTGTGCGTGGTTTGACGCTGGTCTTCCAAAGACACTTTCCTGAGAGAACCACTGAATCTAACAGAACTCGTACAGAAAAGGATATCTATCAAATTTAAATCACTGAATCTCACAAAATCACACACGCTACATGTCAATCTTGACGAAGAAAACCACTGAATCGCAAAATAGCTCACAGTATAGAATTAATTTTTACTTAAATCACTGAATCTTACAAAATCACATTTATGTCCAGTCATTGTAAGCCACAAAATCTAACAAAATCCCAGAAATAGCACGTACCAGCGGTACACTTTGTGAGATTTTGAGAGATTTTGTTGAGTTAGGGTTAAGTAATGGGTGTTGGTTCTGCACCAAGATGTTAGGTCATAGCTTGCCAATCAAACTTCTTTCATGATTTTTGCTCATCTTTGTTTCCTTTTTGAATCAATGATGAAATATACGTTATTAAACTCTCCCAGCAGAAGTTTGAGTTTTATTTTCTTCGTGAATGAGGCTGTAGCTCAATCTAAACCGGGTGGTGAAAACAATTCAAAAGCTTTTAACATCATGGGCAATAACAATGGTTTTGCAGTCCCAGAGAATCTGAAGTCCGTTGTCCTATTCATCCTATTCATAACGGGCGGATTTACTTATCAATAGCACCATTATTTGCTGGAGTCATGGACGTGGTGTACATCTCTTGGTCACTGATATTCAGGGGAAAAAAGGAGATGACATTTTATTCATTTTCACAAAAATGTGCACAGAAGTGAGAACATGCGTAAAACTGATTTAGATAATTTTAGACAATTTATTTTAGCAAAATGATGTACTTGTTAGGGGTGCGTCACCTTTGTAAATGCTATGAGATCTTGCCCGCTAGCCTAATTAGTCCCCAGAGATATTTACAGTGGCAGTGCTCTCTGCAGTCTTGCCTTTCAAGTTTGAATTTCACGCTCCGAGGCCCAGGTAGCATGCATATGCATGTAAAGTTCTAGGTGACTTACCTCCAATACCTCAGACTCGCCACACAATGGCGGCAATGTCCACCTGAGGTCACTCAGTAAACTTTAAATTAAAGGAGAACCCGTAACAAATAATACTACACAATACCACATAAAATATTATTGACCACTTCATTGTTAGGTTAATATAATTTTGTTTTTTATGAAACCAAACAATGAATAAAAAAAAAAAAAAAAGAAAAAAAAAAAACAAAAAAAAAAAAAAAAAAAACCATCTTTCTGCCCATGTTCCATTAAAAATCGCGCTAGTGTATAGCGTGTTTTGCGATAACGACCGGCAATTTTTGCCGTACATAAACATGCCATAGGAAATACCATTATGAAAGCATCATGTGTGAAGGTGTATGACGCTACTGTGGCCGTCCGTAGCGCATAACACAAATACATATCCCATATACACTAGCGCGAAGTTCAAATACCCATGGTCGACAAATTTTTTTTAATTCGTTTTATGGTTAGTTATATGTCCCTTTTCCCATGAAACCACTCACTATGTGTTCGATAATTGTTTTTCAATATAGTATATTGTGTAAGTTCACTTCGATAAAGGTTCTCTTTAGATTTCCAGGTACCGGTATATCACAGGATTTTCATCAGGCACCACATTATTGGCAATGTTTTTCCTTCTTAACCATGTAAACTTTTTAAAGATTCAGATCGGCGCAGGTGGAAAAATCATTCAACATCTCGGCCATGTGCTGAACTTGGACGCTCAGCACACGAATATAGAATTCCAAAGGTTGTTCAGAATCGCATCGCGCATGCGTATTGACCCAGCCAAGCTGACGTCAATGGCGAAGCGAACCGAGTGGTCCCTAAGTTTGTCGAACCTCTAACGTCACAATTCAAGGGGCAGTAAATTTGTATTGTTATTAGCAGGGGTCATCAGGGTCATTAGTGCTAATTAATTAGCATTTTTGATCTCTGTACATGTGATATGTCTGTGATGTACACGAGGCAATTTCTGTGTGTTGGAGAATGGCAAACTTTCTCAAGCTAGAAATTGCAATTTTGCGAGAACCAGGTAACAGATTGACTTCACGTGTTATAGTTCTATAGTAGGGCTCTTTCTAACAAATCTATTTTCAAGTATTTTAAAGCAATTTATATTTCTTTTTCCCTAGGCCTAGCATGTAGCTAGCTATTAACACATGCCTACACAGATCAATAACCTATCCCACTAACACAGAGGCAGGTGTATTGAAAACCACTGCACACATCTCGCCATTACCAGTGTGACGAGATGTCATGTGTTTACATGCCTCAGTCTTAAATACAATAAATATGAGTCAAACTTACCAAGATAACTATCAATAATATCTTAATTTCAACTAAGCGTTAACGGAAGGATTAAAAATTTAAAGTTATAGTGTGTACGCTCTTCCTTATTTCAACGAAGATTAATTTGCTTAATTCAATGAAGCAAATCAGCTTCTTTCAATTAGGGGAATAGTTATTTCGATTAAGAGATTTACTTTTCCGCTTTTACAAAAACTTGGAATGTTTTGTAGCGCCCGTATTCTAAGTATGATATTTGGAGACGAAATCTAACTTGAATTGGGAAGAAAAATCCGTATACAAACAATGACACCAAAAACTTGACAGTGCACGAAGAGTTGCCCGTTTTTTCAATTTTGTACCAAACGTCCTCCGACATTTTGGTGATGTTGAAATATGAGACCTTGGCGATGTTAAATTGGCATTGTCCAATTGCCATTATTTACCACAGCATTGTAATGTTTATCGATGCAATGTTGATGCACATGATTCAGCCTTGGGAACATTGATCTTGACAGTACGTGCTTATTTGCCAAGTAATCAAAATCTACTTTATATCATCATATGTAAGAAATATACAGATGAATAAATTCTGTATCAATGAGCATATTCAACAAGTAGGTGCAGGGCTAGGCCTGCCCTATATCAATTGTATTTTTGGCCATTTTGGTTTTCAATAAATTCTTGGTGGGCAAGGGGGCTGAGGGCAACATTTCACAGAGCAGATACTGTAGGAATGAAGATGGGATTCGCATATTAACCTATTTGAGCAATATTTTTTGGGGGGGAGGGGGAGAGCAAAGCAGCCAATAAAAGTCAAACCTCAATCATTTAAGCGGTTCTCTGAACAGTGGTAGCACCAGAAATGGGGTTTTCAGGGTATCGAGCAATAATGGCACATTTTTTTGAAGAGCGCCCCCAATTTCAAAATTTGATATTTTGGCAGTGTTCCGTTGGTAATTGTCTAGGGAACTATACCTGCGAACGAGAATGCTAAACAAGGCGGTTCTCGAACCACAAGTCTCGCCTGCTTTCGCGCATAACTGTAAGACAAAAAGCAGTACACCAGAGTGCAACTGTGCGAGTTCAGGGTGACCCAAAAAATTTGTGCAAGCAGATAAACTCCAATCTCCCAACTAGTTTTACTTCCCACCTATTTCATTTGACACCACCCTACGGGTCACAACATTTTCCGTTGGGGGAGTATCACCCCGGTTTGGCATTTATAGTATTATTTATATAAGTCCCCCACATGAGCACAAGTAAGAGACGTTTAGGAGATATTAATCTCAAACAGTCCCCCACATGACCATAAGTAAGATATATTTAGGAGTAGCCCCTCCCCCGAGGTTTGGCATTTATAGTGTTATTTAAGTCCCCCACATGAGCAAAAGTAAGAGACATTTAGGAATAGCACCCCTGTTTTGCATTTATAGTATTCTATACTTCTCACTCTTCATTTGATACCCCCATAGAGGTCTCAACATCTTCCGTTTTGGAGATATTATTTCGAAAAGTCCCCCACATGACCATAAGTAAGATATGTTTAGGAGTAACACCCCCAGTTTGGCATTATAGTCACAGAGTTAGTGGCTAGAGGTCGGACAGCCATCTTGAAAAAGCGAACTCACTGGTGGACGCTTAGATGTTTACCGCCCAAGCCCATTACACCTAAAACTTACAGCACGGAAATATGCACTTTCTTATTGATTTCGCTAGGCGACCCTCCCTTATAAAATGATCCTTTTACATCCAAGAACATCGTCAGACATGTGGTTTATTCAGAAAATTTATCGTTGCAATGATCGGGCACGGTGTTTTTTGCAGATTTTCAAAATGGATTCCAGAATAGCATGGGCTATAGCATGTTCGTAGTTGCTATGACGAGTGTGACGTATTTAACACAGTAGTAGTGCACAGTTGTAATATTTTAATCAGTATGGAACTATGACTTCGGTAAGTGGGAAAAGAGCGTACACCTGCTTGTTTGTTTGTATTATTGGTAATCAGCGAAAATAAGCGTGTCCGTGCCCATTCTACAGAAATAACCGGGAACAGTCCAGAGGCCTTGTTTATAGTATTATTTATTTCCCGCTCTTTCATTTGACACCACCCCAGGGGTCACATTATTCTCTGTATTCTCCGTTGTGGAGATATTTATCTTGTAATGTCTCCAACATGAGCATAACCAAGAGATGTTTAGGAGTAGCACCCCTAATGACCTTGTTGTGACCTTTAAAATTTTCGGCATCAACAATCGACCCCACCCTCTAAGTTTCGTGTCCATACACCAACGTTACCCCATTTGACCTTGAATGACCCTGATGACCTTGGCGTGACCTTTAAAATTTTTGGCATCAAACAATCAGACCCCCACCCAGTTTGTCTGGATACACCAAAGTTTACATCTTTTGGACCTCCTTGACCTTGAATGACCCCTAAGGACCTTGTCATGCATTTAAAAATTGTTGGCATCCAAAAATCGACCCCACCCTCAAAGTTTCATGCATACACCAACGTTTACCCATTTGACCTTGAATGACCTCTGATGACCTTTGATCCACTAACCAAATACAACCTCGTCTTCGGACGGTCAAGGGGCCTCCTACACCACAACCTCGGTCTTCGGACGGTCAAGGGGCCCCCACCCACCAAGTTTACGGAACGTGCGACCCTCGGTCTCCGAGATACCAACGTTTAACGTCATTGACCTTGAATGACCACTGTTGACCTTGTCGTGACCTTAAAAATTTCTGGCATCAAAAATCGACCCCCCCTTCCAAGTTTCATATCCATACACCAGCGTTTACCCCTATTTGACCTCATTGACCTTGAATGACCTGATGACCTTTGATCAACTACACCCAATCAACTCGCCGTGTTCAGACGGTCAAGGGGCACCCACCCCAAGTTTCAGGAACGTGACCTCGGTCTCCAAGAAACACGAGACACGGTCAGGACAGACAGACCACACCGACACAGACACACCGGTTATAAAATATAGATGTCCCAAACATGAGCATAACAAGAGATGTTTAGGAGTGCCCACCCAGGCGTTTGCATTTATAGATTCTGTATTTGTCTTGACTCTTTCATTGCCACACCAACCTAAGGGTCACAGACATTTTCCAATGTGGAGATATGAATCATGAAAAATCATGCAAAAAAATCCCTTAAAATCACTAATTTAGTAAAAATATGAAAATTTTTATTCAATTTGGAAACAGATTTTGAAAAAATCATGTGACCACATTTGAAATTGGGGCCCTCTACGGGTCGGGAACGCCGGTAAAAACCAAATTATGTATGTAACATTGACAAGAAATGTAAAAACAGGCTGGACAACCCAAAAGACTGGGACCCACAAGACCAGGAGATCAGAACACCCTTTCAAGATCTATGGATGTTAACACATTTGTTGTGGGAACTCCCCTCACCCCCTTTTTTTTTTTGCTTTGATAAAGCTGCAAAGTAAACACTACTGACCTAGTTATTTTAAGGTAACATGAACTCCTGAATCAAACTCTTTGGCAAGGTGTAGATGCACAATGATCATCCTGAGCAAATTTGGCTGAGCATGGACCAAGCATTTGGCATTTGTTGGCACTGCAATTTTAAAAATAATCAAAGAATGCCCCTTTAAGTGGCCCAACATGCATGTTGACCACAATTATGATTCACACAAAAGATGTATTGCACCGTCTTCCATGTAGGCACAGGAATTTTTGCATATCCAATGCCATCTTTTTCAGCAATACCGCAATTCGCATATTTCATTAGATTCAATTGTTAAAAAAATGCCCTTTTTAGATCGGCCCACATGCCTTTGACCCAATTATGATTCACACAAAAGATGCTGATATAGTATTCTTTGATGTTGCTGAAGGAATTTGCCCATCCGATGTACCGTTTCAGAGATACAGTAATATCATATTTTAATTAGCTCATTTGCATACCTAAGCCGCAATATCTCGCACTTCAAATTGCAAAAAGTGCGCATCATGCTAGGCTTTCAGCAGCAAAGGAATTTTGCATATCTATGTACCGTTTCAAATTATAGCAATGACGCTGATTCTTTGCATATTAATTGCTCATGCATATTTTAATTTGCCCGAATGCGACGAAATCTTAATCAAGTTCGAGAACCTCCAGCCCGCTCCCTTCCACCAGTTACATCATCATACGCCTACGGACCTCCAGAAAACTTGTACACAAGCTTGCGGAAAATTTTTTTTCGTTATTTATGCAAATTAGATACTTATTTGCATATGTTACGCCAAAATCTAATCAGGTCGGAACTCATGGACCCGTTCTTCCACCAAGTGTACACACTCGTAGCCCTTACGGAACCCCAATAAAGCGTACACAGCAGTGAACAGGGACGCCGGTAGCACCATGACAGCAGACAGACGGACGGACACACAGACAGCACGTGATTACAGTCTTGCCGAACAACGTTCGGCAACAAAAAATTGTATTTATCATAAAATAGCAATTTTGTCAGTAAATTGGGATCCAGATTGGAGTTAACGCGAGCTAGAAATGATAAGTTTATGTCTGTCCATGAGGAAATAGTGGCAACCTCGAGAAAATAACCTCTAATTGAGCATGACATGTTACATGGAGATATTTACCGGCTATTTCACATTGGAAGGCATTTCCAGCAGCCGTTGAATTATTATTGGATATCTCCGATAATAATACTTTTCTTATACAAAAATTCCTAGTTGGGAACAATAGACAATGTTCTTTTCGAGCTATAACATTCACAGGTTATACCTTTACTAGCAGTTACCAATACAACTATGTAAAAATTCTCATAATTAAAAAATTGGAGGAGCTCTTCAAAAAAAATGGGCTATTAGGCTTAATAAAGCTTTATCCTTCTCTCCTACATCTATGGCCCCTGGTACTCAATTGAGTGGGGGGGGTTGTCATAAATCCAGATTCCTTGAAATGCTACCCGATGTGGGTGTTCTACATGGCCTATTTTGACTGCTACCCCCTTCATGACATAAAACTATGTATTCATGCCCCCAGACACAGACTATGATTTCCCTTTAAAAATGTGACCGCTAAAGAAAAGATAAAATGAATAAAATCTGATTTTTGTGGTTCGTTTATTTCTGTTTCTCTTTTTGGTTCTATTTTGTGGCTTTTGGTTTAAAAATGTGATCTTGACTTGTAGCATTTTCAAACAAATTCACCAAAATGTATCCCCATGAGCTATGTCCCTGTATCTCTTCAAGGAAATGTTCATGGTTATGTTCAATGTATACGCGTAAAGAGATAAGAGGACATTCCAGCAAAATATGCCCTCTCCCATTTTTAAACAATTTTACCAATATATTAAACTCAACCTGGGAGGGGAATAAGCCGTAAAAAGCAATTATTGTATAATATGATTTTGTTATTTCTGTAGTGAATGAACAGATATCCGAGTATGCTGTTTATGGGGCCAATCAGGACAGCTGGCAAGTTCAAAAATTACTTTTTGTTTTCTTTTCTTTGTTCAAATAAACCTACCGAAGCCTCGGTTGGTATCACAAATGGAGATTTATACAAATTTTGTATCTCAGGAAAATCTCCCTCGTGTTGACCGTCAGCCCAGAAGGTTTTGGTTGACGAACGAGGATACCAATAGTGAATACGGGAAAATTCAGAGGAAGAAAAAATAACTTTTGAAAATATGGAAGTCTGCCAGAGACCCGTTGTTGCGTGTAGCCCCGGGAGTGGGGTAAGTTTCTATGGGGTCAAATATTTGAAACTGCTCTAAATCTAATGAAAATATAGCTCAAATTATCCTTATGTTACCAGGAGTAAAAAAGTCAATTGGGTCATGTGTGTGGTGCTTACTTTACAAGATATTTGGGGAAAATAGGCAAAGGTCATTTTTTATTCAAGAAAGGTCAACAATTGTACTACCAAGATTTCTTGTAAAAAAATATTAAAAAAACATCTTTAATGATAGTGATTCAAAATAGCTTTTTATTTTGCATGGGTTGGTTCCCTTTCATAAGGAGGGGTCAATTTGGGGTCCCCGTACCCAGTATAAAGTCTACAGTTCTTTCTAGATTTTGTTACCCCTTCGAAATTATAACAACAAGGAGATGCCAAAAGGGAAAAGCATTTATTTGGATTCAGTATCTTTTTACATTAATAAAAAAATATTTTTACAAAACAAAATCTGGGATTGCAACGGGTGACATTCTGACATAAAAAAATGACCTTTAGCCTATTGTCCCAAATATATTGAAGGAAGCACCACGCTGCGTGCTGACCCAATTGACTGGTTTACTGCATGCTTACTAAGGAATAATTTTAGATATATTAATTAGATTTAGAGCAGTTCAAACATTTGACCCCAATAGTAACTTTACCCTTCCTGAGGGATACAGCAAACAACGGGTACCGGCAGACTTTCAGATTGCAAAAGTTATATTGTTTCTGAATTTTCCTTGTGTTCAGATATTGGTATCTCATACGTCTAACCAAAACCTTCGGGTGATGGTTATGTCCCTTTAAATGAAGACCCTCTTTGATTAAGTTGAAATGTCACACTAAGGATCCATGAAAACGGTTATGATGTGTTAGAGTTATGCAACCTTATTCTGCATGTTGTAATAATCACCGCACTCACACTTACCTATTTTGCCAACCCTCTAAACCATACCCCCCAACCTTCTTTTCCCGAATCCACGTTCTCACTTCCGCAATTCCTCTTTTTTTTCTTGCCCTTCATGCCGATTCTTTTGGTAGCCAGCTAATTTCCACCCCGTCCATGCACCTCCCCTTCGCTCATTCGTCTCTCCCCACTGCCGGGTTTTCCGTTTCGGTCTCGCTTCCCTGTCCCTTCCCAGCCTCCCATTCGACTTTTCACTTACCCCCCACTCTCCCGCCCACTCCCTCGCCATCATCCCCATCCCCTCCCGTCGTTTACTCCACAGCTCACTTTTTTCTTCGTCACTCTGCCCCTCCCACCTCCTCGTCTTCCCGCCTTTCTCCCTCCTTATTTGGAACTCATATGACCTTTTGTGACTCTAGGTGACATTGAACTTGACCTGTGCAGGTGGTCCATATCCAAATTGTTTTCCACAATTTAAGTCTCTACCTCTCTGCCAATTTGAGGCTTTATAACAAAAGCAAATTGTTTACCATCATTCTGGCTTAACTAACATTACAAATTCTGTGGTAACTTTGGACAAAAATGAGAAAACAGGCAATTCTGGGGCACTGTCAGTGTGGTGTCAATTGTAAGAAAAAGGCATTTTTCTTCAATCCAGTCCGGTGCTCGACATATGACTTTGCGCAAACGTCCACACAAATTGTTTGATGGTTTCTGGGCATCATTGACCTGCTGATTCCATAAATCTGATGATGCCACTTGGGCATCATTGAGCATTGTGAGCAGGGGAAGGGGGTAATTTAACAGGGGTAAAATTGTAATGTTTCATGTGGATATGAAATATGTATAGAAGTGTTTATCTTGTCATAAGGTTAAAAAAAGGTTAGTTTGTATCCTGCAACCTTTTGGTTAACGACAGACCAAAATTTGTTTAAGGTCATCATGGGATTAGATATTTACAACGATCCGATTTTTTTCAAATTGGTTTCAAATGTTCGTATGGGAATGGTAAAACAGAACTAAAACATTTACCTCTTCAATCATTCTAGGTATCTACAGCGATAAAATGATTAAACCACATAGACCCTGTGGACCTTCTCCTTTATTTCCCCCTTATTTAGACCACAAATGTCCAACAAAGAGTGGTGTAACCTATATTGACATTAATATCAAACAGAATGAGCAGGAGCACATTTGAAAAGAAGTGTGCATTATAAATTGTTGACCCAGGATGACATTGAAAACATTTTAGATTGATGTGTTAAAAAGTAAATGTCCAGATAAGCAAAACTATACCTTTTTAATCCAGAGGACCAGATGAACCATGAATATTACACCTTTTAACATTTGAAGACATTGCAAATTTTACACTGGTGAATTTACCCCCTAAATATCTCAAAAGCTTCAAGGATGCCAAAGTGGCTGGCATCATCCAGATTTAGATTCGTAAGTCAATCTTGCCTAGAAACATCAAAAATATTTTGGTGACTCTTGCGGCAAGTCACATCCAAGGTTCTGGGGCCGACGCACCCGACTATTAGTGACTTTCATCTCCAAATATCTACTTTAAAGAAATTACGGCGTACAACCATAAGTTTCAAAACTAGAATCAATGTAAACATCTCAGAATTTTAGGCTGTAATCGACTTCAATCTCTTTGTATTCTTCTCCACATGTAAAACAAACCACTGCGCATTGGGGAATACCTTCGGCGCACGTCATATCTGGTTCAACTGCGCGTTTCGTGAACAGCAGAAATGTCACATCAGACGGCGCCGTGTTGTGCGATATCCGTGAACTCCCACCATGGACTGTAACTGCACCCCTGTTTCCAATGTCCGAAATCTCAGGTAGCGTCTGTCCTTCACTCCTTATTTTTCATTAAACATGCATCGTGAAACTGAACAGAAGCCAATCAACGCATTGATTACCGCACAATAAGCACATTAATCAAATCACAATTAAGCACCCAGGGACCGTACAACTCATACGGCGGCAAAGTCAGATGTATTACACCAGCCGCGTTCAATAGGACAATGAGAACGGTCCTTAAATCCACTTAAAAAGGATAATCCCTGGGATTTACTTGGTGTTTTCTTACGTTACGTCTTGCAGAGGGTCACCATACAAGTACACTTATTTCATAAGCCATGGCATGAAAGGCTCGCTTGGTTTGTAAACAGTTTAAACTCCCTTAAAACAATCCGTTAGTTTCCTTGTGAGTATGTGGATAGGACACATTCGATGGGAGAACACATGCCCCGTCCTGCAAAAGAATCGTACATGGCCAGCGTATATGAAGCTATTCAGAATTAGTAGTGCTTGACAGCAGGCTTGCAGCCTAATGATTGCTAAGAAAGAATTTTGTAAGTGCCACTTGCATATTGAATTTGCAGCATCAACGGAATATACGGCATGTTAAAGGATGTGTCGTAGTAGAATACTGAATTCCTGGCTTATTCATTCCCTTATGTTGACATAAGTGCACCCATACATTTGGAGGCCTTAAATATTTACATTAATTATGTGATACTTTGTCTAATCAAAAGTTGAAGGTGACATCATACTGAGTCTTTGCATTCCCACTAGCCTCTCGATCGTGCCGCCTTTTTTTGCGTGCGTATCATGCACTGATTCCAAGCATAGCGCGCGCGATTCATGGGGGCGCAACATAAAAGTCGCAGTGACGCCACCTTCAACTTAAGATGACACAAATATAGAAGAGTGGGACTTGAAATACGGGAAATTGAGTTATGAAAGATATTTCAGAATATGGGATGTTGTGACTGGAGTCACAATTAACCTGTAGGATGAGAACTTATACGGGAGTTTGAGGACCTTATGAGAAGGATTGTGGACAGGGAACTACGGGTCTAGCACACGGGTATTACTTTCAGCTAAAAAAAATGTTCAAACATATGGGACAATATTAACGTTTTATTATTTAGAATTCTGTAAAACGCCAATGGCGGTATGGACGGGTTGTTCTCCCTAGGGCGTGAATACTATGGGGACATTGTGTATGTAAGTCTATACTTGGGCATGAAGTGGAGATAAAAAAGTCATAAGCCAGAGTCTGCCTGCATGGAAGGCACTTGAAGCTAAGTGACTGTTGGACCCAAACATCAACAAAACTCCATATCGGCCAGTTAGCGGTGCATAGAGCTTAGCAAAGGCATAGGTCTAAACCCTTTCAGTCATAGACTAAAATGATATAAGTTTGGCGACGTCTAACTAATCTAGAAAAAAAGATTTGACTTTTTGGGGAAATGTTGACCATTTTGGACATTTTCCCACCCACTGTCAGACCAGGGGAGGGACCCTGGAGAATGAATTGCATGTTAGTAGGGGCTTGTGCCTCCTACAAGTATCTAAGTTTGGGTACTCTAGCTATCTGGAAAAAAAGTTATGCAAATGTTTACCTATTTGTGAAATGTTGACCTGTTTTGACATTGCCCCAACCCCTGTCAGACACAGGGGAAGGACCCTGGGAATGGATTAATGGTTAGTAGGGGCTTGTGCCCTCCTACAATAGATCAAGTTGGGTAGGTCCTCTAGCTATCTGGAAAAAAAGTTATGACAAAATGTTTACTTTTTGTGAAAGTTGACCTTTTTTGGAAATTTCCCCACCCCCTGTTCGACACAGGGGCGGACCTTGGGGGATGGATTACATGGTGAGTAGGGCTGTGCCCTCCTACAATAATGTAAGTTTGGATACTCTAGCTCTTCCTAGAAAAAAAGTTATGGCAAAATGTTGACCTTTTTGTGTCAGACACACACAAAACGTCCTTTACATACATCTATACGTACACACACATGTCCTTACATACATCCAGACATTTCCATTTAATAAGCCGGATTTTGCGACGCAAATCCGTCCAAAATTGGAGCTATGTGAGCTACAGGATTAAAGACGGCACGGCACCTTTCACAAAATCTTGAAAGTTCTTCATTCCCCGTGCGCTCCGTTGTTGTTACGCCGAGACCTCAGCCGCGCCACTGACGGTGTTGCCGCCCCCCCCACCTTGCAAATATAGTCTAGGCCATTTGGAAGAACAGAGATATATTTTACACACTAAAAAACATACCCAAAATCAGATGGGAAATTAATACGAGGTAAAGACATCCAGGTGATTTGTGGGCCAACTTTTAAGTTTCCATAAACTTTAATCAACAGATGTTGTATATTACATGAATATTTGGACTCGTATCATGATATTAAAACACAAGTTATAGACCGGACAAAAGTGTGAACGCGTGGAAACATGCAAAGGGCGTGCATGTTTGTGTTAAACGGCATTTCGTCGTCTGCTGAAGTTAACGTCGCCAGCGATGTTAAAGTAATAAATCGTTCTGTTTACCCATAAAGAAGCTGATTTGGTCTTAATCATTCGGGTGAGGGTTTTTTGTATATAAAAGCTTACAACCATGCAAAATCTTGAGGGCGCACTATTTTTCAATGTGCAGGTCTTTAAAACTGCGTCAATAACAAGTCATGTATTTCGCTTTGGAAATTATGAGTTAGGACACGGGAGTAGTTTTGAGGAGAACAAACATATTCATAACAGTTAAATATTGACGTTTTTTCTTAGTTAGAAACATGGTAACTACAGAGCTACGGAATGACAGTGAACTTGGTTAATTAAAAAGTAAGAATACAAATGTTATTGGACAGTCAGGGGGGAGTCTTAAAATTCGGAGATAGGCAAGTCAAAATACGGGCATTTGAGGAGTTGTCACATTGCGAAATATTGTGTGTATCACTGGTGTGTTGCAGTGGTGTTGCAATAATGTATCACTTCGTCACTGACCGCTTCCCATTTCAGTGATCGCTCCCGTCACTCAATCAGGGGAGCCGTGCTTTGCACGGGCGTCCCGCTAGTATAGACATCCTTCACAGTTTCACACGTGCGAGGTGCAGCAAGAAACACATTAGGACTAATGATTAAAAAACATATTCACAAAACACAAATGGAATCGGGGTGATCCGTGCGGTGGATATGTCCTAACGAAACCTTGAGTTAAGGTGTATTTCCTGTGGAATTGGGTAACTTTATTACAAATTACACTTGATAAGTGATATATCTACTCAGACTACTGTTTTATGGTTTGCTGCAGTTGTGATTTCACTGTCACAAATTCCGGCCCAGGACCGAGAGAACTTGTACCTTACTTATATTTTCATAGATGAGTATACTTCAATATATAAATCACTCCTTTTACTTGTGCTGGAGGATTTTTCAAACGCTTTTCTACCGCTATCCTTAGAAGCGCAAGATGAGAAACTTTTATCACTCGCAATGCTCATTAAAAGACGATGTCTGAAATTTTAACTTTAATAATTTAAAAAAAAAAAAAAAAAATAACCAATATAATTATAATCCTTGTTCCAATAACCTACGAAAGAACAAGTATTTATTCATTAATAAATGCACAGCAGCGGCAGATGTGCACAATGGACGTGTTTCACTTCACCAGTTCCCTATACTCAACACGCTTGACATGATCATTGCATATAGGTATGCATGTAATGTCATGATAGCGGCAGTGATTTTGTTATGGGGGTATTTCCCCACATGAATCATAATTCACACATGCTTGGTATCATAGGGTATCCATATAGAGGGTGAGAGATACCAATGGCAAGAAGGTATATTGAACTATCATAAATTCCAGGTCATGTTCTCTTCTTAGGGCTGCTTAAAGGTAACCAGTACTACCTGTTCCAGGCCGCCGGTTGTCGCGGATAAAACGTCGCCCCAATCATGTTTTTTTTATACGGAAAACTGGACTAAAAAGAAAATTACCTACAGGCGTCGGCTTTGGAGAGCCAATGGCGGTCATCCAACGTGTACATGCTGCCTTGCATTTTGGGCAGGGAAGCGCAAAGGCTAGATCCATCGCCGAAATGGTGGTTGACGTCAAGAAGGCATCCGGTCAATTATTGTTTGCTCCAATACAAACCTCTTGGGAATATCATATAAAGGGCACTAACCAACCCGAAGCGTGGGGTCGGCGGCAACTGCCTACCTCAGAAGAAGGTGCCAAAGAATCACCTTGCGTTGCACAGTACCGCCTGCCTCATGACAGGTTCAGCCCAAAAGCGGCTCTGGGTGAGGGTTGGTAGTTGGAACGTGGGGAGTTTGAAGGGAAAGGGGTCTAGAGATAAGTGAAGAATTGAAGAAGAGGAGGGTAAATGTATGTTGTGTGCAGGAGGTGAGGTGGAGAGGGGAGGGGGCTAGGATGTTGGGTGTAGAGGGAAGAAAGTACAAGTTATGGTGGGCAGGAAACAGTGAAGGGATTGGGGTGTGGAAGTCATGGTAAGAGAGGAATTGTATGAAAAGGTGGTGGAGGTGAGAAGGAAGAGCAATAGGGTGATAGCAGTCATAATGGTCTTTGATGAGGAAGTGGTGAGGTTCATATGCGGCTATGCTCTGCAGTGTGGAAGGAAGTGTGAAGAAAAGGAGCAGTTTTATGAGTTGGCAGATGAATGGGATATGCAAAGTGAATTGGCCTTATGTGTTGGGGATTTTAATGAGCATGTGGGGAAAAGGATCGAAGGTTTTGAAGGTGTTCACGGAGGGAATGGGTTTGGGGAGAGGAATCTGAAAGGAAGAATGTTGTTAGAGTTTTGTGATGAAAAAGAGTTATGTGTTGTGAATATGTGGTTCAAGAAAGAGGACAAAAGGAAAGTGACATTGAGCTCAGGGGGAAATGAGACAGAGATTGATTTTGTGTTAGTGGGCAAGGGAAGAGAAAATTTCTGAAGAATGTTAAGGTGATTCCAGGGGAATTGCAACACAGGTTGGTGGTTGTGGATGTGGATAAGAGAAAGTTGAAAAAGGTGGTGAGGAAGGTAGTACATGAGAGGAGGAAAGTATGGAAGCTGAAAGAGAAGAGACAAGAAAGATTTTTGAGATGAGAGTTGGGGAGCTTGTGGGTGTTACAGGCATGTGATGAAGTGTGCGGGAAAACGAAAGGTAGGAGAGATACGGGATGGTGGAATGCAGAGGTGAAGGAGGCAATAGTGACAAAAAGGATGTGAGAAAAAATGGTATGGAAGAGAATAAAGTGAGGTTACTATAAGAGGCTAAAGAAGCGAGCAAAGAAAGTGGTTGTGAAGGCTATATGAAGGAGGAAGCAGAGAAGGGGCTGAGTGAGTTGAGAGAGAATCCAAACAAGTTGTATAAGATAGTGAAGGCAATGAAAACGGATGTATGAGAGGAAGTGATGGAAAGTTGAATTTCAGTGAGAGAGGTAGAGTCTGGGAAGAGCAAATGGAGAGAATCGTGAATAAGGAGAATGAGTGGGATCAGGAGGTAGAGCAGTGGCGTAGCCAGGTGGGGGCAAAGGGGGGCAGAGTGCCCCCTCTGAAAAAAATCTCGACGGGAAATCGGCAAATAAAACCCGGATATTCATGTTAAATCAGCCCCTTTTCGGATTCTTTTGCCCTGCGACCGGGAAATTTTTACTTGTGATCAGGACATTTGTTGCACCTACCAGGAAAATTGCCCCTCGGAACCACCGGGCTGACTACGCGACTGAGGTAGAGGCTGATGTGGTGGAAGAGCCAGTTGAGAAGGTCAGTCGGGAAGAAGTGATGAAGGCAATAAGAGAAATGAAAAAAGGAAAGGCAGCTCGATCCTCAGAGGTGAGTGCTGAGATGATTAGTGCGAGTGGAGAGATAGGGATTGGTGTGATGATGGAGTTGTGTCAGAGAGTGTTAGATGGAGGAGGGATGCTGGAGGAGTGGGCAGTGAGTGTGGAAGTTACAATTTTTAAAGGGAAAGGAGATGCAATGAGTTGTGGTGCATGTAGTGGTGTGAAGTTGTTAGAGCATGCAATGGAAATTGTGGAGAGGATTCTAGAGAATGGGATTCGGAAGATAGTGGATGAGATGCAATTTGGGTTTATGCCAGGGAAGGGAACAATAGATGCAGTGTTTATTTTGAGGAGGTTGCAAGAGGAATATCGAGCTAAAGAGAAAAAGCTGTATATGAAGAGCTGATATGCAAAAGGGCTTACGTCCATTTTTAAAATGCCAATAAAAATACACATTTAGGTGCTTGTTTGACTTTCATACCCCCTTCCCTTCTTGAGATATCGTAATTTTTCCCTTTCGGAAATCTTCAGGAATTTCCGGAAATTTTGACTTAAAAAGGTTATAAAATCTCAGAAAAATGTTTTTGTTTTCCTTTTTTGATGTTTTATGGTAGGCTTTAATGTTATTTAACTTTCAAAACAAGAATAAGCTGTTTTTATGTCACTAGGTGTAAAAAACATAATTTTAATTAACAAAAGCTGCTGTTTTGGAAAAACTTAAAAAATGACAGAAAAAGGCATTTTGACCAATTTAATTAAATGTTCATAATTTAAAAAATAAATGAGATATTCAATTCTTTTTTATTTTAAAAACATTAGTCAAGGTGAATAATGTAGTAACAAAAGATTGAATCAATTTAATCACAAAGGTGGTTTTTAGAAAAGGGGTAAAATAGTTGTCGATTAAAATTATTAATTAAGAAAAAATAAAGATGACATTTGAATTTTCTTACCTTTTTTATATTGTCTTACACTGATTCTAAAAAATAAACTTAATATTCAATCATTATAACTCCTTACTGACACCGTATCAGTTTTTCCTCTTTCCTCGAAAATGGATGTAAGCCCTTTTGCCCATTATCATCTCTTCATATGTGTTTTGTAGACTTGGAGAAGGCATTTGATAGGGTACTGAGGAAAGTGATGGAGTGGGGCGATGAGGAAGAGAGAGATACCAGAAGTAGTGGTTAGAGCAGTTATATTGTTTCTCTGCACGGAAATCTTTAGTAAAAGGAGAAAGATTTATGCACAAATTGCAGAGAAACCAGAGTACCATTGTTATAAATAACAATTTATGAGAGCGGAAACTAATGCCCCATGTTGGGCCCTTGATGTTAAAAATATTCTTTTTTCCTTTGGTTTTGGTGAAGTTTGGATTGCTCATGGTGTTATTAATACAAGAGCTTTTCTTACCTTTTTTAAACAAAGATGTGAAGATATTCACATTCAAGAATTTAGAAGAGATGCCAATTCATATTCAAAATTATGGCTATATTCGCAATTTAAATATGATTTACAGTGTGAGCCTTATTTATTAAAGCTCGACAAGTTTTATTTTAAAGTTTTGATCACAAAATTACGCCTAGGCATTCTTAACTTGGAAGTCGAGCTGTGAAGGTGGAATGGAACACCACGGGAACAAAGATTATGTAGAGTTTGCAACACAGGTGAAGTTGAAGACGAGTTCCACTTTGTTTTGGTATGTAATTACTATGTCACGGAACGTAGGCGTTACCTCTCGCCATATTTCTTTCACAACCCAAACTGTTTAAACTCTGCACTTCACTTAGTTCCTCACGATGGGATACACTTGTAAAACTATCAAGATATTTATGGATTGCATGCAAAAAATGTGATGCTTTTTTGCCAACAATGTACTCTAATCAATGTGTTACTATAAGGCCACTGGCCTATATATATTGTTTCTCAATAAAATCTCTTCTTTTTGGAGAGAACTGAACTGGTTAGAGCAGTGATGAGTTTGTATGAAGGAGCAAAGACAAGAGTTAGAGTGGGGTCTGATTTGTCTGAGGAGTTTGAGGTGAAGGTGGATGTGCATCAAGGTTCCGTACTTTTGCCATTGATTTTTTGCAATTGTGGTTGATGTGTTCAAAAGAAGGTTTGATGAGTGAGATGTTGTATGCTGATCGCTTGATTTTAATGTGCAAGACAATGGATGGAATGAGGGAGAAGTTTTGGAAGGGTCTTAAGGTAAACCTTGGGAAGACAAAAGTGCTGGTGAGCGGGGTGGAGAGGGAGGTGGTAGTGAGTAAGGTAGACCCATGTGGCATGTGTGGGAAGAGGGTAAAAGCAAATTCAGTGTGGTGTGAGAAATGTGGGAAATGGATCCATGGGAGATGCACAAAGATGAAGAGAGTGACCCCAAGCTTGGCAAGAGATTTTATGTGCGGAAGGTGCGAGAAGGGACTAGGAGGGATGGTGGAGCAGGTGGAAAGATTGTGTGATGAGGTGGAGTCTGTGAAGGAGTTCACATACCTTGGGGACAAGGTTAGTGGGGGTGGTGGATGCGAGGTGGCTGTGACAGCTAGAGTGAGGTATGGGTGAGTGAAGTTTAGGGAATGTGAGGAGTTGTTGCAAGGGAAAAGATATCCTTTGAAGATGAAAGGAATGGTGTATAAGAGTTGTGTGAAATCAATGATGCTGTATGGGAGCGAGACGTGGTGTCTGAGCAAAAATGAGATGGGGATTCTGAGGCGGACAGAGAGAGCAATGATAAGAGCGATGTGTGGGGTGAAGTTGATGGATACGATGAAGACTGAGGATTTGATGCAGATGTTGGGTTTGGAAGAGGCGGTGGACCGGTTGGCGAAGGCGAATAGTGTACGTTGGTATGGGCATGTGGTGAGGAAGGATGACGAGCATGCCTTAAGAAGAGCTTTTGAGTTCGAGGTGGGAGGTTCGAGGAGGAGGGGACGTCTAAAGAAGACATGGAAGAAGCAAGTGGAGGAGAGTAGGAGGGTTGGGTTGAGGATGGAGGATGCATTGAATCGGGTGAAATGGAAGGAAGCTAGGAGTCAGGGCGGTTGCTGCCAGTGTGAGGTGAATCTGTCCACCCCCGTTTACGGGGACAAAACCGGATTTAAAACTTTGGTTTACCTACTACTACTACTGTAAACAAAATTTGCATTACTATATATTTATTTAACACATGCATTACATAATTACGGTAAGGCGCCCACATTCTGAAAGTCAGAATGTATTCATCGCCATGTTAAAGTATGCATGTACGTTATTTTTAGTGCATCACACAGTGATCTATGTCCGATAGCGCTGTATGTGAAAAAATAAATTTGAATTAAATGCACATAGACCAAATTTGCTAATTAATATCTCATTAATTAGGTAGAGTCCAAGTCTGAAACTCCGTAATTATGAAGAGTTCAACGTTATATTAACAATACTGAATTTTCTCAAAAATGTCAAAAATATGAGATAGAACAGTATGTGATGCAGCCGACGATTTGACATTTTGGGGTTTTGATTGATGCATTTGCCTGGTGGATTTTATGGATTTTAACTCAAAGTTATGTGGACATTATGTCACCTTCAGAAATTATTTTTAATGATATGTGGACAGAAAAATAAGATGACGTTGACAGCCCTAATTAACAATAATATCGACGGGTGTGGATCACCCGAAGGTACTTCTGACTGAGGTACGTACAAAAAATTAAGTAGCGTAGAAGTTTAATTTCATGAACTTTATACTATAATCACCGCTACGTATGAACATCCATTCTGTAATATCAATATGAATTCATAGAGCACATAAAACAATGGTCTTTATGTGCTTTAAAAGCATGACATCAGCAAATAACAAATATTGAGATAAAATACACAAAATATATGGAAAAAAAAAAAAAAAAAAAAAAAGCAAATTCAGTGTGGTATGAGAAATGTGGGAAATGGATCCATGGGAGATGCACAAAGATGAAGAGAGTGACCCCAAGCTTGGCAAGAGATTTTATGTGCGGAAGGTGCGAGAAGGGAGTAGGAGGGATGGTGGAGCAGGTGGAAAGATTGTGTGATGAGGTGGAGTCTGTGAAGGAGTTCACATACCTTGGGGACAAGGTAAGTGGGGGTGGTGGATGCGAGGTGGCTGTGACAGCTAGAGTGAGGTATGGGTGAGTGAAGTTTAGGGAATGTGAGGAGTTGTTGCAAGAGAAAAGATATCCTTTGAAGATGAAAGGAATGGTGTATAAGAGTTGTGTGAAATCAGTGATGCTGTATGGGAGCGAGACGTGGTGTCTGAGCAAAAATGAGATGGGGATTCTGAGAGAGAGCAATGATAAGAGCGATGTGTGGGGTGAAGTTGATGGATACGATGAAGACTGAGGATTTGATGCAGATGTTGGGTTTGGAAGAGGCGGTGGACCGGTTGGCGAAGGCGAATAGTGTACGTTGGTATGGGCATGTGTTGAGGAAGGATGACGAGCATGCCTTAAGAAGAGCTTTTGAGTTCGAGGTGGGAGGTTCGAGGAGGAGGGGACGTCTAAAGAAGACATGGAAGAAGCAAGTGGAGGAGGAGAGTAGGAGGGTTGGGTTGAGGATGGAGGATGCATTGAATCGGGTGAAATGGAAGGAAGCTAGGAGTCAGGGCAGTTGCTGCCAGTGTGAGGTGAATCTGTCCACCCCCGTTTACGGGGACAAAACCGGATTTAAAACTTTGGTTTACCTACTACTACTACTGTAAACAAAATTTGCATTACTATATATTTATTTAACACATGCACTACATAATTACGATAAGGTGCCCACATTGTGAAAATCAGAATGTATTCATCGCCATGTTAAAGTATGCATGTACGTTATTTTTAGTGCATCACACAGTGATCTATGTCCGATAGCGGGGACAAAACCGGATTTAAAACTTTGGTTTACCTACTACTACTACTGTAAATAAAATTTGCATTACTATATATTTATTTAACACATGCATTACATAATTACGGTAAGGCGCCCACATTCTGAAAATCAGAACGTATTCATCGCCATGTTAATGTATGCATGTACGTTATTTTTAGTGCATCACACAGTGATCTATATCCGATAGCGCTGTATGTGAAAAAATAAATTTGAATTAAATGCACATAGACCAAATTTGCTAATTAATATCTCATTAGTTAGGTAGCGTCCAAGTCTGAAACTCCGTAATTATGAAGAGTTCAACGTTATATTAACAATACCGAATTTTCTCAAAAATGTCAAAAATATGAGATAGAACAGTATGTGATGCAGCCGACGATTTGACATTTTGGGGTTTTGATTGATGCATTTGCCTGGTGGATTTTATGGATTTTAACTCAAAGTTATGTGGACATTATGTCACCTTCAGAAATTATTTTTAATGATATGTGGACAGAAAAATAAGATGACGTTGACAGCCCTAATTAACAATAATATCGACGGGTGTGGATCACCCGAAGGTACTTCTGACTGAGGTACGTACAAAA
Organism: Ophioderma brevispina; assembly: GCA_023653785.1. Taxonomy (NCBI): domain Eukaryota; kingdom Metazoa; phylum Echinodermata; class Ophiuroidea; order Amphilepidida; family Ophiodermatidae; genus Ophioderma; species Ophioderma brevispina. The sequence goes on along the minus strand of JAMKCH010019376.1, from coordinate 5,490 downwards.
AATTAAGTAGCGTAGAAGTTTAATTTCATGAACTTTATACTATAATCACCGCTACGTATGAACATCCATTCTGTAATATCAATATGAATTCATAGAGCACATAAAACAATGGTCTTTATGTGCTTTAAAAGCATGACATCAGCAAATAACAAATATTGAGATAAAATACACAAAATATATGGTGAAAATGTGACTAAGTCTAAGCCTCAACATAAATTAAACAAGTGAGTCTTAAAGCTACATTGCATGATCCTAGCAACTTCATCTTTGTTCATGGTTTACTGCAAAACTTTGAGCAAAAGTTTCAAATATTTCAGTTGAGTTTGAAGATGCATTTTGATGTTATGTGTTGTAATTTCTATCAATTTAAGGACAAAATTGCAATTGTTTTCCTGAATGGACCAAAGTTGCACTTTTGAGTGAAGTCATGGATGAGTTTGTGGTTCATTAAATACCCCTTTAAGTCCTGATATGAATTTTGACACAGAATACCTGAGAGTGATGGGCAGTTCATTCCAGATTCTCAATGAGTAACCTGCAAAAGGGCCTGGTATTTAAAAAAATGGCATTAATTTTCAACCTCAAAATTATTTAGTCACTCTAATTCTCCTTAAAATCTAATCCCAATGCGAACCCTATTTATTGGTACTATTAGATTGATTTGCACATTACTCTTGTCTTTCAGATATGGAACAGAAGAAACCATGGAAAGTAATAATGCCACTGGTGTGCAAATACTGCAGACGACAATTTGACAATGTACCATGGTACTTATCCCATGTTAACTACCACAAGAGGAGAATCAAACCATATTGGTATAACACTGAGAAAGCTTCAGAATTAGTAAATGCACCAAAAATGCCTTACAAATGTCAGTACTGTGAGAGAAGATTCCGTTTTGTTTGCAACAAGAAAATACATGAAATGAGGCACACAGGAGAGAAACCTCACAAATGTCAATATTGTGAAAAGAGATTCATTAAAACTTTTAATAAAAAACAACATGAAATGACACATACAGGTGAAAAACCTTACAAGTGTCAGTACTGTGAGAAGAGATTTATTAGATATGGTGAAAAGAAACAACATGAAATGACACATACAGATACAGGTAAAAGACCTTACAAATGTCAGTACTGTGAAAGAAGATTCAGTTTTGTTTGTGACAAGAAAAATACATGAAATGAGGCACACAGGAGAGAAACCTCACAAATGTCAATATTGTGAAAAGAGATTCATTACAACTTCTAATAAAAAACAACATGAAATGACACATACAGGTGAAAAACCACACAAATGCCAGTACTGTGAGAAGAGATTTATTAGATATGGTCAAAAGAAACAACATGAAATGACACATACAGATACAGGTAAAAGACCTTACAAATGTCAACACTGTGAAAGAAAATTCAGTTTTGTTAGTAAAAAGAAACTACATGAAATGACACACACAGGTGAGAAACCTAAAAAATGTCAATATTGTGAAAAGAGATTTATCAAGGCTAGTCACAAGAAAGAACATGAAATGACACATACAGGTGAAAAACCTCACAAGTGTCAGTACTGTGAGAAGAGATTTATTAGATATGGTCAAAAGAAACAACATGAAATGACACATACAGATACAAGTAAAAGACTTACAAATGTCAACACTGTGAAAGGAAATTCAGTTTTGTTAGTCAAAAGAAACTCCATGAAATGACACATACAGGTGAGAAACCTCACAAATGTCAGTACTGTGAGAAGAGATTTATTAGATATGGTCAAAAGAAACAACATGAAATGACACATACAGATACAGGTAAAAGACCTTACAAATGTCAACACTGTGAAAGGAAATTCAGTTTTGTTAGTCAAAAGAAACTCCATGAAATGACACATACAGGTGAAAAACCTAAAAAATGTCAATATTGTGAAAAGAGATTTATCAAGGCTAGTCACAAGAAAGAACATGAAATGACACATACAGGTGAAAAACCTCACAAGTGTCAGTACTGTGAAAATAGATTCATTAGCATTAGTAACAAGAAACGACATGAAATGATACATACAGGTGAAAAACCTTACAAATGTAAGTATTGTGAAAAGAATTTCACTACTGTTAGAAACAAAGGCCAACATGAAAAGATACATACAGGTGAAAAGCCTCACAAATGTCAGTACTGTAAAAAGAATTTATTAATGCTGGTAATAAGAAAAAACATGAAATGATACACACAAATGAAGGACCTTACAAATGTCAGCACTGTGAAAAAAGATTTATTTCTGTTCATCACAAGAAAAGACATGAAGTGACACATGGTGGTGAGAAACTTACAAATGTCAGCACTGTTTAGAGATTCAATACCAAAAGTCATAAGAAAATACATGAAATAAGATACACAGCTGAAAACCTTGTGACAGCACTGTGAAAAGAGACTCATGCATACCATTAGTCATGAGAAAACCTTGTGACAGCACTGTGAAAAGAGACTCATGCATACCATTAGTCATGAGAAAACCTTGTGACAGCACTGTGAAAAGAGACTCATGCATACCATTAGAAAGTACATGAAATGAGCCATATGGTGAAAACCTCCAAATTGTAAGCACTGTGAGAAGAGATGCTACCATTCCTTTTACGACATAAGCATATTTTAAGTCTGTAGTGCGTTCTGCTAGCATACCGGGCACTGGCCGCTGATTGGGCGCAAGTGCACCTTGACAACAATCGCCGATGCTGAGCGGCTCAATCGTGCGCGATCATTGCATAATTTGCATAGCACTGGTCCCTGGATGTGACATGACGAGCGGACTATGCATAAAAGGAATTGTGGCTCAGACTTTAGCTCCAAGAAACAAGAGATACAAGAAATAACATCAAATAACAGGGTAAACCTAAGTGTTGTGAAAGAGATTCATTTAACAGGCCTTAAACAAGAAAAACATGCAGGTGAAATCAATAATAATAACAATCTATAAGGAAGATGCTCAACTTTTCCAAGAGTGTTCTCAGAGTTGTCTGTATCTCGAATTCTGATTTTTTTTGTACATCAATTGAGTATACCATGCCATTGTACGTTTGGAAATTAATTTTTTCAAACTAAAATAACTAAAAGAAGGGTCGGTTGCTAGATGAAGCGTGTCACTAATGCACTATGGATTTAAACCAGGCCTGTGTAAATAGGATTTTTTAGAGGGGCTAATTTTTTCAAAAGGGGGATTTTCTTTCAAATTTGCCACCTCCCTCCCTCCACTTGTATTCAAAGGTGGATATGATGCATGAACATGGACTTACAAACATTAAACCCTAAACAGTTATTTCTACCACCTAAAAAACATACCCTAAGCAGTATTTTTTTGTCAATTTTTCTACCCTAAACAAGTAAGCAATGCATTGTTTTGTTTTTTTATCTTGCTTTGCTTTACAATATTTTTGATCTTTTTGATCTCTGCTTAATTTGAGTATTACATACCCTAAACACGTACATCACAATTTCAGGGTTAAGAAAAAACATACCCTTTTTTCCACATTTTGCTGTTTTTGATATCCTATAATATATTTATTTGAATTACTTGCAAAATACAGAAACAGAAATATGATAAATATATATAATACATACAAAAATTGACAAAGCAAAAATCCTAATCAATGTACGTTGGTACATCACCTGTTGGGAAAAAAGAGACGCTTTTTACACGTTACAAGTTCTTGTTCACGCATCATATCCACCTTTTAATAAAGTGCCCCCCCCCCCGAGGGAGGGGTGGGATAGTGGTGCGGGAGTTGTTCTTTCCGAGAGGCAGGTTCCAGCCAACCAAAGACCTTTGTTACCAATTTGAGTGCAGGTATGAGGAACAACGAGAACATAATACGGAATAAAGCGTAATTTTGTTAAAGACCACCCCACCCCCCCAGTCACCCATAAGCAGTTTAATCTATTTGTCTAACAAACTGGTTCCTTTTAACAAATTATAAAACAAAATGCACCACTGGGGAGTTATGGGTCTCCAAGTAAATTTATATAATCGAAAATGTCCCATTTTGGTGCAATTGTTGGTGCACTCGAGGCGGCCAAAGAAACGTTCACCACGGGTTTGGAACACGAATTTGGGGAGTATTTTAACAGGTTTGATGGTGTGATTCGTATGTAGTAAATTGTCTTCACAAAAAGTAAATAAAATTAATACATTGAACCAACACTTAATGAATATGCTTATTGCACTGACAACTCCCCCCCCCCCCCCGCATTAAATCTCACAAAAGATACGCGTGTATGTGTGACAGGATTGCTCATCATTGCTGTGTAAATAATAAAGGGGTAGGGGTGGGAAAGAAGTAATTTTCGCATCTTTGACATGTGCACTTTTTCTAATTCTTTCTTAAAGGTGCTTGTTCCAATTTATGTCTGTTGTGTTCTCTACTTCATATGAGAGCCTGGCACTTGCACAAGCGCCTCATCAAGTACCATGGGAAACAAGCTTGTGGTTTTGATGGTAGAAGCAATAATGCAAATTGTAAAGCTCTATTCAATACCGTGCTAATATTGATGGTTAACCATTAAACGGCAGTTTTTTGTTTATATCTTGGGAATGAAATGGATTTGAGGGCTCAAATTTCAGGTCGACAATGAGAAAAATACGGCCTTCATTTGATATCAAAATTGATACTACTTCCGGGTAAATCAGGGGGTCCCAAAAACGATTGGAACATATTTCATATAAAGTCAAGAAAATCTACTTTTTAAATTACAGTGTTAAAACTCGGTGCACGTTTTCTTGGTCAAAAATGAAGGGAAATGCAGTTTTTACATTCCACTTCCCTTAAAACAAGAAACAATTGGCACTATTAAGAGATTACTTCGTGTCCTGGACATGCAATTTCTTGCATTGCGACCGAGGCTGAGAAAGTAATTATTTGAGATGTTTTCAGATACATTAATTTGTGGCATACTGTTCGATATATTAACAATAATAATCGGTAATTTGATCAATAATTATTAATAAGATTTCAGTGTTACTACTCATTTTGATAAAGATAGCATAAATTAATGACTAAAAATATTCATTTTGAACAAGCCTAGAATCTGTATATCTCCTGGTAGTATCTTATCAAACCCAAACACATCCTGGTGGCGCTATGAAAATCACCTATGGGCTCAGACGGTAGCGGCCAAGAAATCCAAATTTAGACATTGTAAATTGTTTAATACGTAAAAGCGAAATCTTGACGAAAATTTCTGATTTTTGGACGGATTGAGCAGCAAAATCCGCCTTCTGATTAAGGACGGATTGCACAGCAAAATCTGTTTTATGAAATGGCAATGTCTGTCTGGAAGGATGTATGGATGGATGACTGTGTGTCCACACCTGTACAAAAGGTCAACATTTGGCTATATCTTTTTTTTCTAGATGAGCTAGAGTTGCCAAACTTGGGTGCGTTGTAGGAGGGCACAAGCTCCTACTACTGTAAAAGTGATAATTTTCGCGCGTGTAATTTTTCGCGTTTCA